>PVJN01058840.1:0-12040 GCA_004026805.1 Lasiurus borealis | reverse complement strand
GGAGGAGGAGGAGGAGGAGGAGGGGGAGGAGCGGGAAGAGGAGGAGTTGTTGTTTGATATCAGTGTTTGATATTGAGCCATAGTTAAGGGAAGGGATGGGGGAATCTAGAGAACAACCAAAGAACCTGAATACATGCATATGAGCATAACCAATGGACACAGACACTAAGGGGATGAGGGCATGTGCTGGGGGGTGAAAAGGCTAGGGAGAGGTCAATGGGGAAAAGGAGACATATTGATACTTTAAACAATAAAGAAAATCAAAAAACAGTAACCTATTATATCAAAATGCTCCTTTTACAAAGTTGAAATATTTAAAATATAATTGTGACAATCTGAATTCTTGAAGAATGTTTGTGGGACTTTATTTAAATCATTTAAATTACTACATACAAACTTCAAAGAAATTAAAATTAGTTACCGTCACTTTCTTCTCTGCAAGAATAAGAGCAAAATAATAAAATAATGTGTACAAACCTTAAAAACAGATTTTTTTTTAACTAAAAATGTTACATGCAGCCAACCAGTCACTCATATGTGAAAACAACACTCATTCCTTTAACAACTATTTGCAGAATGTCTGCTATGTGATAAACAATGCACTACATGCCCCAGAAACAGGCGTGTTGAACAAAGTTCCTGCCAGTGGAGTTTACATTCTAGTGGGGAAGGCATACAATAACATAAGCAAGCAAATAAACAACAATTATAGATGGTGTTAAGTGCTATAGAAAAAGTTAACATGATATGAAAGAGAGTAGAGTGGCTGAAAGGAGCTATTTTAGAAATGAGGGGGGGCAAGGAAGTTCTATCTGAAGAGGTGGCAATTAAGGCCGAGAAGGGATCAGAAGGGAAAAGTTATGCCAAGAATCAGAAAGAAAATGTCCCAATGAGACACTGAGAAGAAAATCGCTGTGGCTCGAGCACAGATTTCTTAGAATAATTTGTAGTTAAATATGTAATGGTTAGCCCGGCTGGTGTGGCTCAGTGGCTGACCATCAACCTATGAACTGGAAGGTCACAGTTTTGATTCCCAGTCAGGACACATGCCCAGGTTGTTGCCTCGATCCCCAGCAGGGGGCATGCAGGAGACAGCTGATCAATTATTGTCTCTCTCATTACTTATGTTTTTATCTCTCTTCCTTTTCCCTTCCTCTCTGAAGTCAATAAAAATATTTTTAAACCTACCTTATTAAAAATATATATATAATGTTTAAATTTCAGAATATACATGCAATGAATGAAAATACAATCTATAGCTTCAAAACCAGCAGTAAGTATAAAAATAAATATATAACACATTTCAATCCAATATTAAACAAGTAATAAAGAAGAGGAAAAAAATTAAAAGAAGAGATCTTTAAAAAAATAGCCCAACTACTGTGGCTCAGCAGATGAGTGTCAACCCAAGAACCAAGAGGTCACCAGTTCAATTCCCTGACAGGGCACATGCTTGGGCTGCGGCTAGATCCCCAGTGGGTGTGGGTGTAGGAGGCAACTGATAGATAACGTTCGTCTCTCATAGATATTTCTATCTCTCTATTTTCCCTTCCCCTCTCTCTAAAAATTAATTTTAAAATATATATGTACAATAAAATGATAAAAACATTTCCAAATATATCAATAATCATAAATGTAAACTCACTAATGAAGCCATCCTATGTAATAAAAGCCCAGCAATTGCCCCTAACTCCAGCAGGCCGCCCCACAGCAAGCAATTAGGGGCAATCAAGCAGGCAGGCAAGCAATTAGGGGCAATCAGGAAAGCAGACAGAGGCAATTAGGGGTGATCAGGCAGGCAGAGAGAGTGGTTAGGAGACATCAGGCAGGCAGGCAGAGGCAGTTAGGGGATATCAGGCAGGTAGAGTGGTTAGAGGCAATCAAGCAGGCAGCAGAAGTATTTAGGGGCAATCAGGCAGGCAGATGAGTGGTTAGGGGCAATCAGGCAGGAAAACAAGCATAGTGGTTAGGGGCAATCAGGCAGGCAGGAGAGTGGTTAGGGGCAATAAGGTAGGCAGGCAAGCAGTTAGGAGCCAGCAGTTGCGGATTGCAAGAAGAATGTCTTGACTGCTGGGTTAGGACCAATCCTCAGGAATCTCAGCAGTCTGATATCCCCTGAGAGGGTCCCAGTTTTTGAGAGGGTACATGCTAGGCTGAGGGACCACTCCCCCATACACAAATTTCATGCACCGGGCCTCTAGTTAAAGATAATTCATCAGGTGAGATTTTTGTTTAAGTCCATCTATAAGATGTTTATAGGAAGCATATGAAATTAAAACTACAAAGAATTAAAATATAGAGGGAAGATCATATGCCATGAAAACAGCAATTCAAAGAATGCTAATGTCCAGGCAAACACTAATTAATAATTTAAAAACTGACCAAGAAGTAAATATATCCATGAAACCAGTCACAAAATAGGTAATGCAAAACTGATAAAAAATCACAGGGATAAATTGACAAACCTTAACATAATGGGAGGCTTTTAAATTGACATATTTAATAAGAATGAACAAAATTTACAAAAGTGACCTATACTTGTGTATGTATGTGTATCAGACATACATAAAATTTTGCATTCAAAAACCAGAAAATATATTTAATTTTTTTTTACTTAGAGAATACTTATAAAAAAATTGATGATGGTATTAGGTCAAAATGGAAGGTTCAACAAATTTCAAAAAACTAAATTTAAAATAAATAATAAAATTTAAAAGTAACATGTATAATTAAAAGTTACAAAAGGCACACTACATAAGTTTTGAATTATAGAGGAAATCATGAGAGGAATTTTAAAAGAAACCATAAAAGAACAACACATAAAACATATGGAAAAAAAAACAATACTTTAACTTATAAGTTTAAAAAGTAATTCTAAAAATTAAAAAAGGTAAAAAATAAGAGCAGAAGTTGATGAAGAAATAAACTAAAGATAGTCAAAACAAAAACTAATAATCATGTCTAGCAAGACAACTTTATAAAGGAGGAAAGAATATTTAAATAATATTAAAGGAACAGGATTTAGCTTCAGAAATGATTGAAAAATAATAAAGCAGGGCTACGATTGCCTCTTTAAATTCATTTCAAAACACAGAACAAAAATTAAATGGTTAACTTATAGAATCATGAATAACTGTCAAGTTAAATTTCTAAATAAAAATGCTATGTAACCAAAAGAGTGAACTAAAAATCTCAGCCACCTAAAAGATAACAAGTACAAATGAATGTATGGGTGAGGTGTTTTTTGTTGTGTGTTTTTTAATATATTTTATTGATTTTTTTTTTTATAGAGAGGAAAGGAGAGGAATAGAGAGTTAGAAACATCAATATGAGAGAGAAACATCGATCAGCCTCCTCCTGCACGCCCCCTACTGGGGATGTGCCTGTAACCAAGGTACATGCCCTTGACCAGAATTGAACCTGGGATCCTTCAGTTCACTAGCCGATGCTCTATCAACTGAGCCAAACCGGTTTCGATTATGTGGGTGAGTTTTAACATTCATGTAATAAACAATTCTCCTCATAGATCCAAAGGATAAAAAGAGAAGGACTCTACCTAATTCATTGTATGAGATTAATTACAAAAGCAAAAAGAACAGTGCAAAGAAAATTATTACTGACCTCAACGATAAGCATAAGTATAAAAATCCTGAAGAAAACAATAGCAAATTAATTTAGCAATATATAAAAAAACACATCTAAATATAGTTCTCAGGAATTCAAGGAGGAGAGCTCAACATCTATTGAGAGTCAACTACATTTAAATATTAAAAAATAGCAGCAAGAATATTTGATATATTTCACAGCCCATTCATAATTTTAAAAACAACAACCCTCTCTTGGCAACCAAGAAATACAAGCCAACGTTGATGATCTGATTTAAAAAGCAGTACTCAAAATCAGAAGCAAATACCATACAACAGAGTTTAAAACTTTAAAAGTATCTCCATATATACTGAAATAAAGCAGAGTCATGCCATCTTTGCTTTTATTCAACATTGCACTTGAATTTCTAGCCAGTGTAATAAAGCAACAACAAAAATAATTATAGACTACATTTCCTTTCATTTCAACTGATACGATTACCTACACAGTAGATACTATGTCACTAAAGCTACTAACAAATCATGAGAACTAATAAGATCATCAAACAAAATTGTTGTATATGACAACCTCATATAAAACCAGTTACACCCCTATGTACTATAAATAATCAATGTGAGATGCAATAAAATATCCCATTCACAAAACAA
The DNA here is from genome assembly GCA_004026805.1 of Lasiurus borealis. Lineage (NCBI taxonomy): Eukaryota > Metazoa > Chordata > Mammalia > Chiroptera > Vespertilionidae > Lasiurus > Lasiurus borealis. Next base: position 7,787 of record PVJN01058840.1, on the reverse strand, counting down.
AGAAAAACCATAGGTACCTAGGAGTAAGTACAACAAAAGAAGTACAAGACCTTTATATAGAAAATTATAAAACACGAGAAGCCGGAAACACAAAGGTTTGTGTTAGAATGGGCTTTCCTTTCCCTGGCTGCTGGCACTGCCTTTCCACTCGGGCCCAGTCCCTTTCCACTTAGGCCCGGGAGCTGCCTCTTTCAGCTCTGAGAGCCGCCTCTTTCCACTCCTGCCCTGCTTTCCCACGCTGTTCAGAGGCCCTGAGAGACTAGGGGTGAGGCAGAACACCTGTGTCATTGCCAAGTGTCCCCTCCCGTCACTCAGTGTATGCAAATTAACAGCCATCTTTGTTGGGTTAGTTTGCATATCACTACTGATTGGCTGATGGCATACAGGAGGTACAGTCAATTTACATGTTTGTCTATTATTAGGTAAGATTGGAAAACATGTTCTCTTCCAATTAATCTATATTTAGTACAATTACAATCAAAATGCCAGCATAATATTTCCTAAAACATGAAAGGAGATTTTCATTATCATTTATCAAAATATAATAAAAGCTATAATAATTGAGACAAAATGATAAGTCCAGAAATAGACAAACAGATCAGTACAATGCACATACAACCGAGAAGATATCACAGGAAACTAGATGCGTAATCGAAGTGGCATTAGAATCAGAGGGAAAAAAACAATTTCTTCAAAAATGATGCTGAGATAACCGATTTGTCATATAAGAAAACAACCTAGCACCCTAGCCGGTTTGACCTTGGGATTGAAGGGGCCAGGTTCAATTCTGGTCAAGAGCACATAGCTTGGTGGCAGGCTCAATGCCGGCCCTGGTCAGAGCACCTGCGGGAGGCAACCAATAGATGTGTCTCTCCCACATCGATGCTTTTCTCTCTGTCTCCCCACCTCCTTTCCACTCTCTCCAAAAATTAATGGAAAAATATCAAGTGAGGATTAACAAAAAACTAAACAAAAAAAAAACAACAGATTTCTTACTTACTTCTACCATTAAAAACATAAAATTCTAGGGAAAGCACAAACAGTTCAGGATGTTAAAATGAGCAGATAACCAGGTAATCTGTACAGGCATAGATGAAAACTGCTACAAATATGGAAAGAGATGCTCAAATCAGAAAATGAAAGTGAACATAAAAATAAGTTAACACTTTATACCTATCACTCCAGCAAAAATAAAAACTATAATGATTACTACTGGTAGAAATATTGGGGGAAAGCCATTCTCAACCACTTTGCCGACAGAAATATGCAGAGTTAGAACCTTTTGGAAAAATAACCCGGTAATCTCTATGATAATAAAGCATCCATCTGAGGTAATAAAAGATTAATTAAGAACTATATCAACTAGTTGAGAAATTTCCAGAAAGTATTGGTCAGATAAAAAAGCAAGATGCATATATATATATATATATATATATATATGTATATATATATATATATACATATATATTATGTGAACATAACAAAAATAAAAACGTATGTTAAAAAAAAAAAAGAAAGAAATCCTATATGGCCTTGCTGAGTAGCTAGGTGGTTAGGTGGTTAGAGTATAGTCCGCATATGCAAGTTCAATCCGAGTCAGGGCACATATAAGAATCAACCAATGAATATATAAGTAGAACAACAAACTGATGTTTCTCTCTCTCTCTCCTTCCCTCCCCCCTTTCTCCTGTTCAAACAAAAACAAACAAACAAATAATAACAACAACAAAAAGCAGCCCTAACCAGTTTTGCTCAGTGGATAGAGCTTCCGCCTGTGGACCAAAGGACCCAGGTTCGATTTGGTCAGGGGCATATAAAGTTGCCAGCTCCTCATCGGGGCTCGTGCAGGAAGGAACCAATCAATGTGTTTCTCTCACACTGCTATTTCTCTCTCTCTTTCACTCTCTCTCCCACTCTCTCTTAAAAACAGAAAAACATTCTTGGGCGACGATCTAGAGAGAGAGAGAAAGAAAGAGAGAGAGAGAGAGAGAGAGAGAGAGAGAGAGAGAGAGAGAGAGAGAGAGAGAGAGAGCGCGCAAGAGAGAGATTCAGAGAGAGAGGGGGGAGGAGGAGGGAGAGAGAGAAAGAAAGAAAAGACCTATATATGCAAAGGTGTATATACTCTATATATGTCTGTCCAGGTAATTTAGAGCACAAGGAAAAATACCAAGGGTTATACCCAGTAAAATTACACTTTTTCTTTTTTAGGGAGAAGGAGCTATGTTGATAAAAGAGCAAAGGGAAAGGGAAAAATGAGCCAAGTAAATAATAAAGATACATTAAAAAAAGAGAATGCTTGTCTGATCATTTGTGATATGATCACATTTAGTTATTCATTTATTTAAATTATATGTGAATAAATACTTTGTACATTGGATCAAAACAATGTATTAATATGGTTACTACTTAATGCATTAAGCAAATATTTACTGAGTGCAAATTGTGTTAAATGCTAGAAATGCAAAATGCTCAAAACAAGTACAATTAAAAAAGATAACACATCAAGATATGGTAACAGTAACAACCTAAGAAAAAAAAATTCATATAATTATCACTTTCTAAAACAATGAGGAGGAAAAAAACCATCTTTGCAAAAGGAAAAAAAGTAGTCGATGGCATTGGGAACTATTAGAATAAAAAGTGTAGCTCAAAATAAGGCCCAGACTTATGCTACACACATAGCATCACCCAGGAAGAATAAACGCTAGAGCAGGAGTTTTCAAATGTTCTCCTGATACACGTTTTCCTTCAGAGCAGCACCTGTGTGGCTGTCCTACTGTGATACCCAGTGCCTCAGTGCCTGTGTGCCTCTCTGCCCACTACCCACCCGGTCACTGGAGCCTGAAAAAGGGTTGAATTCTAGAGCTCATATCCTAAGGAGTAGGAAAATAATGAGCTTTCCTTTCGCTTTCCACCGAACTTCTGTGTTATTTTTAAACTCTCATTTACTTGTAAATTCCAACTCTCTTTTCTCAAAACTCAAGAAGGCTATTGGGATGGTCAATGTGATGACAATTCAATGGGCATTTATATAATAGAGGCCCAGTACATGAAATTCATGCATGGGGAGGGAGGTGTATCCCTCAGCCCAGCCTGCACTTCTCCAATCTGGAACCCTTGAGGGATGTTCAACTGCCCATTTAGGCCTAATCCCTAAACAGACAGTTGGACATCCCTCTTACAATCCAGGACTGCTGGCTTCCAAATGCTCTCCTGCCTACCTTCCTGATTGCCCCTAATTGTTTCTGCCTGCCAGACTATCACCCCCTAACCACTCCCCTGCCAGCCTGTTTGCCCCTAACTTCCATCCCCTGCAGGCCTGATCACCCCTAACTGTCCTCCCCTGCAAGCTTGATCACCCCCAACTGCCCTCCCTTGCAAGCCTGGTCCCTTTCAACTGCCCTCACCTTCTGGTCATCTTGTGATGGCCAGATTTTGTCCACATGGGGGCAGCCATCTTTGAACACATAGGGGCAGCAATCCTCTATGTTGGAGTGATGGTCAATTTGCATATTACTATTTTATTAGATGGGATAGAGGCCTGGTGCACAGGTGGGGAGCAGATGGTTTGCCCTGAAAGGTGTCCTAGATCAGGATGGGAGTTTCCTTGGGGCAAGGGGCAACCTGGGTGGAGGGGCCTGTGGTGGTTTGCAGGCTGGCCACACCCCACAGTGACCCAAGCAGAGGCCCTGGTATCTGGAATTTATTTATCTTCTATAATTGAAACTTTGTAGCCTTGAGTGGAGGCCTAAGCTGGCCAGAGTGTGCAGAAAACTTGGCTTCCTCCATTATCGGGGAAATCCAAGCCTCCTGCTCGCTCCGTGGCCACAGCCATCTTGGTTGGATTAATTTGCATACTCACTCCTGATTGGCTGGTGGGCATGGCTTGTGGGTATAATGGAGGTACCGCCAATTTGCATATTGTTCTTTTATCAGATAGGATATCTAGCTTTAGCTGGTTTGGCTCAGTAGACACAGTGTCGGCCCAAGGACTGAAGGGGTGCAGGATTTAATTCTGGCCAAGGGCAGATACTTCCGTTGCAGGCTTGATCCCTGGCCCCAATCAATGTGTCACTCACATCAATGTTTCTCTGTCTCTGTCTCCCCCTGCCCTGCTCGATTTTCTGTAAAAATTGATGGAAAAGTATCCTCAAATAAGGATCAACAAAAAATAAAAATAAAAGATATCTGAAAATATCAGTGGGGTAAGGGAGGCTTGTGTTATGAAATAATTATCTGAAAATATGGGGGATAACTAAAAAAAGGAGGGCACTGACTATGGGAACAAGAAGAGGGTAATGTAAATGGCCAAGCAAAAATTTTCCAATTCGTCCCTGGGAAGGTAAGTGAAGTGGAGTACAAAATCCACATTTGCAAACCAAGTAGGGTAAGGACCAGAGCAAGTTCAGGAGAAGGGGTTAATGAGACCACTTAGAACATTTGTCTAACGAGGATCCCCTCTGATTAGACACAGAAGTCTCACGGGAAATGCTAATGCTATTAGGAGGACATTAGAAAAACATTCTTGGCTTCCTCGGAAACTTCTTCCTTAATGACTTCAAACTAAACACATTAATAAATAGTACCCGAGGCTTTCTTACATGAAGTGTCCATTTTCCTCAGTGTCTCGAGCTACGGTAACATTTCTGGGAAGGAATGAATAGCCACTTTTTTATTAGGTTTTTCAGAAATGGTACCGATGCCAAAAGATGAAGAAAAATATTGAAAAAAGCCAGTATCAATTACTTAACTTTTCTGCAAACGGTCTTATTTTATTGATGAAGCTCCCATAATCTGGTTTTCTAGATTGAAAAACCACTGAGTGGAGCTCCTATCCTGCACTTAATTCCTCACTTAATCTTCACTATCTTCTATTAAGACTCCATGCCTCACCTACCTCATAGACTTTTCCATAAAGCACCTTTAAACTTTAAGGCATCTCAATCACCTAGGTCAGTGGTCAGCAAACTCATTAGTCAACAGAGTTTGCCGCTCGGTTGACTAATGAGTTTGCCAACCACTGGGATAGGGGCTTAATCACAAGGAATAACAGCAGCCTGTAATTATTGGAATCGAGAGTCTAGGTCAGTGGTCGGCAAACTCATTAGTCAACAGAGTGGCAAACCGTGAGCCACAGTTTGCCGACCACTGCCAATATTCTTAATGGGGGTAGATGAGGGAATCAGCATTTCAATATGCTATGAAATGCTCTGAAAAGCATATACAAACATACACCCAGCATTTGTCTCCTGTTTTTCATTTTAAGTAATTCAACTGAAGTTGAAGCAATAACATTCCATTTACAAGAAAGTGCTAGTAATTTTCAAAAATGCCAGTCAAAAGTTAGACATTTTATCTAAGATTTTATGTGAATTTTGGACCTGCAAAGGAGTTTTTAAAAACTTCTTTCATGATCCTAGTACCCATCATCCCTACCTACTCCACTAAAATTTAATCATCAAGGTTACCTTACTATTAAGCATATGATCGAAAGGAATCTGTTAATATGATAAATGCACCTTGATGTTAAACAAACACTGTATTGTTTGTATAATGGTTCCACAAAGAAAGGTTGATGATGGTTATTAGCTTAACAATATTCGAATTTCATTAATAAAATAATTAATTCGAGTACTAGAATAACCACTCAAAAATGAAAGATATATGAAAAGAATATTATTGCAAAAGTAAAATAAAACACTCCTCTCTCTAAAGAGACCTCTATTGAGATACCAACACAAAGTTGTTTGACCTGTGATCTGAGGGGTCAAAGGCCAGTGAAAATCCCTAGAGAGTTATGAAAACCTGACAGTCACGTGACATCATAAGCAGTAGAGGCTCAAAAAGGAAGTGGACTGACTCCAGAATATGCAGACCAATAGAGAAAATAAAATAAAATAAAAAATCAGAAGAGGCAACAATTCCTTAAAAACTCTATACAAGAAAAGGAGCACAGCTCTTCCTCATTTGACTTCCAAAGATTAATAAATACTGTTTTATAATTAAATGGAAAGAAATAAAGCTCCAAGGACCAAGGGCCTCATTAGATCACTAAAAAGAAGTAGGCTTCAGCCCAAGCCATAGATGGTGTCCCTGTAATATGACCTTACACCTAGAAATCTGACATCCTGTAATTTTTAATAAATTGCTCCTAATCGCTTAACAACTTTTAAATGTCATAACTTTCACTAACATTGAATTATACATTTTAGGGAGGCGGAATGGCTAAACGTGCGGATTCAGTTTCTCTCCATAGCCAGCCAGACACAAAAATTACCATTATCACACAGTACAAGTATTTCCATAAGATTTTTTTTTAATATTGAAAAGAAAGCAGTGTTTCTCTCCTTAAACATGACCTTTCCAGAAAAGTGTGAGCCTCTTAACCTGGGAGTAGGAAATTCATCGGCCTGAATTAATCCTCCCAGCACTATTCAATCGAAAACCATCTTTTATGAGCACACAGGTCATCGTGTATATTAAAGTGACAAAGTATGAAATTAAACATTTCTTATCACTAGTGATCCCCTACTGTATTGTCAGAAATGGCATTTCAAATCACACCTCAAGCTTTTATTCAAACTGACAATTACACTGCAAATATTCAGGCTCTGGTTTCTCAAAGGTGGAGGGAAGCAATATTCCTCCCTCTCTTTCTTTGTAATTTTGGGCATTCTGCAAAGAGAGAAGAAAATAAGTACAGAAAATTTTTCTAATTTTCTCTTGAAAAAAGAGCAATTGTCTCTTCAGTACTATTCTTATGCTCACCAGATGCAATTTCCTTTGAGAATAAATGTATAAAAATCAATGTGTGTGTGTGTTTTTTTTTTAAAAAAAAAAAAGGCTACCCACATGCTGTATCTAATTATTCAACAAAGTATCCTTTTCAAAGTAATTACCAACTAACAAGTATATGCCTCCTTTCGGGAAATGAAGGAAAGTGGAATTTTAAAAAACAAAAGCACATTTTTCTATCAATTTACATATAATTTCAGTGTTGCAATTTTTGTTCCTAATTTTTAAGCAGCAGCATATCTACTTTAAAAATTTCTATTAATCTGTCAATTAATAAGAGTAATGATTTTCATGCACACATGAGTCGTTTGTAGAATATCACTTTTGAAGAAAACCATTTGGTGAAAGAAAACAATTCCTTTTGATTAATCTTTTTGTTTTCTTGTTTTTAATTTTTATACATTTTGTATAAATCTAAAAAACATTTTAAGGGATTTTTGACAAATTTATTTTCTATAATAATAAAACAAAACCAATATAATAAAATGAGAATTCACAAATCTATACCAATAAAAATGAATGAATGAAGAAAACGACAAATCCTTTCCTTACTATAGAATTCCAAAAAAATAAATGTGGACAATGATAGAACTTTTAAAAAACTCACCATTTAGCATCACTTTTAATAATAAGTGTCTCATGCAAGAATTGATATTAGATACAAAAATTCATGGGTGTGATATTAGGCTATTTTAAAGTCTCAAAGCATCTCTTCATCCTATATAATAAATAGGTAATATGCAAATTAATCCTCCCACCCTCACAAGATGGCCATCCCCATATGGTCAAAGATGGCCACCACAAGATGGCAGGCAGGGGGGAGTAGTTGAGGTGACTAGGCCTACAGGGAAGGGCAGTTGGGAGCAATCAGGCTTGCAGGGGAGGGCAGTCAGTGGTGACAAGGCTGGCAGAGGAGGGCAGATGGGGTGGATTAGGCCTGCAGCAGAGGGCAGTAGGGGGGAACCAGGCCAGCAGGGGAGGGCAGTTGGGGG
>PVJN01058839.1:0-12040 GCA_004026805.1 Lasiurus borealis | reverse complement strand
TTATTTTCATGATTCTTCATAGTTTCCTCTAGACCTTCAGAACTGGATAATACTACTAATTAACTATATCAGTAGCCCTTCTAGGTTTTACCCTTTGGAGGCGCAGTCATGTGCCACCTATATCCCCTTTCAGAAAAAGACTATTACTCCAGCTTCTGGGAGTGCTGTCAGTATTTGACCTCTAGCTGCCAACATCTTCTGAGATTGCCTCAGGATAACCCATACCAAATGATTCATTGTGGAAGTGGGGAGGGTGTTGTAAACCTCTCTATTTATATAAAACAAACAAACAAACAAACAAAACAACTCTGATGGGTCTCTTTAGCTCCAGAGCTCACTGTGGGGCCAGCAAAGGCAATCTTTGGGCCTGTATCATAACTTGACTCCCTCTCTGTCCAATCCTGCTTCCGTCTCCCTTCCATGAGTAGTGATAGAAGAGCACTCTCTGATAAACAATGGTACACTAGGCTCCATCTCAGTCCACCTCCTGGAGAGCCCAGGCTGCAACATATTCTGTCCAATCTGTTTTGTGTCATAGACACATTTATCTTTTGAGAAAATAATTTTTCACTATTTCACTAGTAAAGTCTATAACTGTTTTTTCCAATGACAAATCAACTATAAACTCCTTTGCCTGAGCTTTTCAAGGCTTATTGTAAATTTGCCAAATCCCAATACCAGTGACTCCCTAATATAATTTTTGCTCCAGTCAGGCAAGTCTTCTCATAGTTTTCCATGCATACTCATTTCTACTTTTACGTCTTTGCTCCTATTCTTATTTCTGTTTAGCATGCCCATCCTTCTGTCATCTAAATCTTACCTTTCCCTTAAGGCCCTAACAAAGTCTCATCTCCTCTATGAGATGTCCCCAACTCTTATATTCTACTTGTTATCTTCCTTTCTGAAACCCTAAGACACTTATAGTCAGTGCCACTCAATTTAGCATATAAATGATCACTTAATTGTTTCATGCATCTTATTTATACCTCAGTTAATGATATTTAAAAAAGAAAATTTATGTTTTTATGACAATTTAAAAAATTAGAAGTATGTTCATATATATATGTAATTCAATAAGTACATGACTAATTAATAAACCCATAGATATTTTTGTTTGTGTTTTTCATGGAAAAACTGGGTGAAATTTCTCCATGTCATTAGTCTATCTATATTAATTCTTCTATACTAAAAACAAAAAGACCTTTATTGTATTATCAATATTGTTCTTTTTCTGTTCTAATCTATATGAATAAACAATGCTCATAATTCATTTTTAAGCCCACCTCACCTTTCAACCTTTTACCCATGCAATATGCCTATAAGGAAGGCAGATAAGAAAAAATTTAATAACCCATGCATTCTCACTTCCCAATATTCTCTGCCTTTTATCTATCCTACTCAGATACTTTAACTCTACTGTGGACAGATTTCTGAATAGTTACTATTAAAAGGGTTTCACTTATAAATATTTGAGTATCTTTAATAATAATGAAAATATTACTAAATTTATATAATCTACTCTCAGGTTATTTGAATATGCTACAAATGTTTTCAGGTCAGGACATTAACATGAATTAGTGCAGTGGTCAGCAAACTCATTAGTCAATAGAGCCAAATATCAACAGTACAACGATTGAAATTTCTTTGGAGAGCCAAATTTTTTAAACTTAAACTTCTTCTTATGCCACTTCTTTAAAATAGACTCCCCCAGGCTGTTGTATTTTGTGGAAGAGCCACACTCAAGGGGCCAAAGAACTGCATGTGGCTTGTGAGCCGCAGTTTGCTGACCACTGAGCTAGTAAGTCATGATAGATATTCCCTAAAGTCAGAATGCTGAAGGCAGTCATATAAAGAAAATACTATCCTTGAGTAGTCTGTGTAAAATGTAAATAACAATATAACTATACAAGCCCTTCATCATAATTTTCTATAGAAATATTCTATTTTGGCCAAAACCGGTTTGGTTCAGTGGATAGAGCGTCGGTCTGTGGACTGAAGGGTCCCAGGTTTAATTTCAGGCAAGGTCATATACCATGGTTGCAGACACATCCCCAGTGGGGGCATGTAGGAGGCAGCTGGTCGATGTCTCTCTCTCATCAATGTTTCTAACTCTCTATTCCTCTCCCTTCCTCTCTGTAAAAAAATCAATAAAATATATTTTTAAAAAAATTCTATTTTGATTTTTTCATTGAGATTCCTTAAGCTATAGTTGATTTGGACAATGTTGCAAAGAACAAACTCAACTTTTAAAATATCTATGTCCTTATATATGCTAATATCTAGGATGGGCATGCCAATATCTATGTCCTTTTATTTAACTACTAGAGCCCCAGTGCACAAAAACTCGTGCATTGGGGAGAGAGTTCTTCAGACTAGCCTCCCCTTCTCACAGTCCGGGAGCCCTCAAGGGATGTCCTACTGACAGCTTAGGCACGCTCCCCAGCTGCAGTCTGGCCTTCCCTCTGCAAAGGCAACCAGCTGATCAGGGGAAGGTGCCACCTCCATCACCCACTGCTGCTGCTACTGCTGGCTGCCACAACTGTGAGGACTGAGATCCAGGCCTCGCAGCCGCCAGGGCTCACAGCTGCCTGAGCCCACGGCTGCCTGCCCTCAGTCCTCACAGCCACTGCGGCTTTGACCAGAATGACATCTGCTCTAATTAGCATTTTACCCTTTTATTAGAGGCCCACTGCATGAAATTCATGCATGGGGAGGGAGAATACCTCAGCCCAGCTTGTTTCCTCTCTAATCTGGGACCCCTAGAGGTATGTCCGACTGCTGGTTTAGGCCTGCAGAATTGGGCCTAACTGGCAGTTGGATACCCACTTGCAATCTAGGACCACTCACCTCCCTGCCTGCTTGATGCCCCTAACTGTTCCCCTGCCAGCCTGATTGCCTCTAACTGCTCTCCCCTACTGGCTTGATTGCCCTTAATTGCTCTCCCCTGCTTGCCTGATCACCCATAATCACCTCTGCCTTAGTCCCTGCCACCATGGCTTTGTCTGGAAGGACGTCCAGAAGACATCTGGTCTAATTAGCATATTACCCTTTTATTAGTAGAGATAATCCTAAATATTTTCTATGCAATGTCCTTAAAATGTTGTAAAATTAGCAGAAAGTTGGAACAAAAAAATCCTAAAAAAAAAAAACTGAATGCTCAAAGAGAGTTGAATTTAAATTTAGAAACATTAGCACAAGTATTCTTGGTAACCATTTTTTCTCTTTTTACCTTTTCAAAATCTTCTGTTGTGAAATGTTTAGAAGCTAAATAAAGCAGCCCTTTAGGATCAATGGCTTTGTTTAAAGTATGTTGCACAGTAGGAAGAAATTGGTGATAAGGAGATGATTCATTACAGTTAATCAATAATCCAAATACCTCTACAAGATTAGCTGGAATCAAGCTGCAATCCTACATCAAACAAAAACGTAAATCAGGCATTTTCACAAAGACTTAGGAAATAAATTTTAAAATATTTAAATTATTCATATATTTATAAGATTTGCTTATTTTAAATTATATACTGATAACTAAACTATAATATTTATGATTTGCTATTACTGATTATTATTTAGTGATTCCTGAATAGCCTGAGAACTTTGTGGTGACTAATTTTTAAAAAATGCTCTTTATTAAGTATTTTCTCATATTTATTATTACATTATTCATTAAAACCTCCACTAACTTCAAATAAAAATTTTTGATGAGCAGAGACATCTACATGGCATGACTAAAAAACATAAAGAATTTCACACTATGTCATTATTTAATTCTACTACCCAATTAAGTATAGAAATGGGATAATAACAAAACATTAAGAACAACAAGAACATTAAGATTAAAATATATGGCTAAATTTCCTGAACAACAACTCTATAATAATAAAAGCATAATATGCTAATTAGACTGAACAGCCAAAAAACCTTCTGAACATCTTTTCGGATGTCCTTCTGGACGAACAGGGGCTGTGAGAGCTGAGGCGAGCTGCCGCAGCTGCGAGAACCAAGAGCCAAGCCTCTTGCACGAATTTCATGCATCAGGCTTCTAGTAATAAAATATGCATATACCTTACCATCTGACCAATTAGAGTATTGGTTTTCTGCATATTTTTTCTTGAAGATGAATCCATATCAACGAAAGACCAAAAACTGCACTGAATGGAAAAAGTCGTTTGTTGATTGGTATCATCCCCAAACTTCTTTCCTGGGATGTATACTGTAATGTTTCTGCTTTCCATAACTAAGTCAAAAGATATTACCCATTTATTAAATTCATTTTGGTCTCTATATCTACAAATCAAAAAAAACACTGTTATATAGAATATTACTGTCTAAAGTTTAGTTAGAAAAGACACAAGCACACTAGATGGTTTTTGCATTATTATACAGATACTTGTGTAATAATGTTCACAGAAGCATTATTCACAATAGTCCCAAACTAATAACGGCCCAAGTGTCCATCACAAGAGGAATAAATTTTCAAAAATTATATATGGCCTTAGCTGGTTTGGCTCAGTGGATAAAACATCAGCCTACGAACTGAAAGGACCCAGGTTCGATTCCAGACAAGGGCACATGCCTGGGTTGTGGGCTCGATCCCCAGTGGGGGACTTGCTGGAGGCAGCTGATCCATGATTCTCTCTCATCATGGATGTTTGTCTCTCTCTTCCTCTTCCTTCCTCTCTGAAATCAATAAAAATATATTTTAAAAAATTATATATGGATAGTCCTAGTTGGTTTGGGTCAGTGGATAGAACATCAGCCCATGGATTAAAGGGTCCAAGGTTTGATTCCAGTCAAGGGCAAGTACCTGAAGGGTACTGGGTTTGATTCCAGTTAAGGGCATATGCTCCGGCTGTAGGCTTCATCCCCAGTGGAGGACATGCAGGAGGCAGCCAATCAATGATTCTTTCTCATCATTGATGTTTCTATCTCTCGCTCTCTCTCTGAAATCAATAAAAATATATTTTAAAAAAATAAATGGAGATAAACCAAGATGGTGACATAGGTGAATACCTAAACTGCTGCTTTGCACAACAATTTCAAAACTACAGCAAAAAGACAGAATGGGTGTGGCAGAGGTGAACACCTAAACTGCTGCCTCACACAACAATTTCAAAACTACAACTAAAAGACAGGATGGACATCACCCAGAACCACAGGAAGGTTGGATGAATGGAAATTCTACAACTAGAAGGAAATAGAGGGGCTCATAGAGACTTAGAAGAGCTGCAAAAAGCTAAGGTACAAAGACTCATGGGTGGAGAGAGCGGGTGCCGGAGTGCCTGGCTGGCTTCCTCTGGTGGGAGGGAGATGGAGACTCCTGAAAACACTGACCCCCTTATCCTACTGCATTGAACCCCAGCTCTGGGCAAAACTCATACGGGGGGGGGGGGAGTCTGGACTATGAAACAACTGAATATAGAGTTCAAAACCATGGTTGTAAATGATACATCACAGCCAGATGGGCTTTATTCTAGGTATGCAAAACTGGTTCAACATTTGAAAATCAACTAATGTAATTCATAATATCAACAGGCTAAAGAAGAAAAATAAAATTATTACATCAATTGATGTGGAAAGTATTTTATTTGATAAAATTCAACTCTCTTTCATTAAAAAATAATTCTCAGTAGATTAGGAATAGAGGGAACTCCTTCAACTTGAAAGAGAACATCTACAAAAAACTGTTGCTGGCATCATAATTAAGTTTTCCATCATATTTGGTGAGAAACAAAGCTTTCTTGCTAAGAGCAGGAATAAAAGTGTCCCTTCTCACTACTGCTTTTCAATATCGTATTGGAAGTCCTACCTAATGCATTCAGATAAGAAAGGAAATAAATTTGTTTCAATACAAAGTGAAAGCAAAGGCATTTTCCCCATTAAAATTTTCCATTTTTATTTATAAAGATTAAATGAAAACTGCCACTTAGTATAATTTTCAGTTTCTAAAACAAGTAGAATACACTCTTAACTGTTAGTAACTCTTTGACAATGATGATATTTTAAGTTAAACAGGTGAAAATTAATTTTTAAAAATGTTTACCTGATTGAAGCTGTTCAAGTTTATCTTTTTTGTATGAAGCCAAGTCTCCTATAAAGCAGATACCACCTTTAGCTAGCAAAGCACTGCCAGCTTGAATGCTAACTGCTCCAGTTCCATAATTATTCCTGAATAGAGTAGGAAAAATTTCAGTAGAGACTGGATGACGTATACCACGAGGCACAAGGTTTATACTATAATTCAAAAGCCTAGGGAAAAATAAATTATTCATTACTATTATTTAATATTTGGTTTTCAGAAATCATAATGTGTAACAGCCACACAATCAAATTTAATTTGATTTCAGAGAGGAAGGGAGAGGGAGAGATAGAAACATCAATGATGAAAGAGAATCTCTGATTGGCTGCCTCCAGTGGAAACCCAGGCATATGCCCTGACCCCAAATCAAACTGTGATCTCCTGGTTCATAGGTCAACATTCAACCACTGACACATACTGGCCGGGTTCTAAGGCCTCCCTTTTCTCTGACTTTACAAGTGAGCTAAAGGCAACCCTGCCTTGGCTAACTTCTGTAACTGAGACCTTTACTTCCCAAAGAGTTAACAATAGCTCTGACTTGACTCACTTCTTTCCTATGTTTCTAGGGAACCAAAGCAGGGCACCACCTAGGCTCTCTCACTGTGTCTTCTATCCCAAAACCTTCCTTTGTTTCACTGTCCCCAACTTTAATAAACATACTATCAAAATCACTTGGACTAATGTTGTGAAATCTTTCCTACACAAAGTCAATAACCTATATACTATAGGCTGGTCTGAAGCAGACTTGCTCCAGGCTGGTCCCTGTCAGGTAACAAAATGATTTATACTCAGTTCAATATTATAACTAGTTTATATCCAGTTCAATTGCTTTTTAACAATGTTACCAAAACAATTCAACGGGGGGAAAAAGTCTTTCCAAAAATGGTATATAAAAATTAGAGAAATATAGAGCAAAAACATTAACCTTGACTCCTATCTCAAACTATACACAAAAATTAACTTGTAATAAATAACAGACGTATTGTAAGAGTGAAAACTAGCCATGATCAGTGTGGCTCAGTTGGTTGGGTGCCATCCCTTGCACCAAAAGGTTGAGGGCTTGATCCCCAGTAGGAAGCATGTTTGAAGGCAGCAAATTGATGGCATCAATGTTTCTCTTTCTCCCTGTCCCTGCCTCTCTCTCTAAAAGTCAATGAAATATATGTATATATTTTTAAAGTGAAAACTACAATGCTTCTAGAAGAAAATATAAAATAATGTAATCATGACCTTGAGGTTACAAACACTTCTTAGATATCATCAAAGATATCTAAGTTTTAGACTGGGAGAAACAGTTCACGATATGCATATATGACAAAGGAAGCAGATCCAGAACAACCCAATTTAAAAGTGAGCAAAGAACTTGAACAGACACTTCTTAAAAGTAGATATGAGTAGCCAATAAGCACATGAAAAAGAGCTCAAATCAGTAGTCATCAGGGAAATGCAAATTAGAATCATAATGAGATACTATTTCATATACATTACAATGGTTAAATTGAGAAAGACTGACAACACCAGAGAGGAAGGGAGAGGGAGAGATAGGAACATCAAAGATGAGATTTAGTGGTAAGGATAGAAACAATTGTAACCTAACACTGTACAAACACTTTAGAAAAATGTCTTATGAAGGTAAATATACATCTATCTTATGACACAGCATTTCCACTTTTTAGTATTTATCCAAGATAATGAAAACACATGTCCATAGAAAGACTTGTGCAAAGAATGTTTACAGCAGCTTTATTTATAATAAAACATGCAAAACCTAAATCTTCACCACCAGAAGACTGGACAAACAAGTTCCGGTATAGTCATATAATGGAATCAATAAAAACAATAAGCTACTATACACACAATTGGGTCAATATAAAAAATATGTTGAGTGAAAGAGACTAGATACAAGAATATGCACTGTATGATTCTATTTATATGAAGTTCAAGAACAAGAAATTAATCTTGACAGAAATCACTTGTTGATATAGGCACTGTGGAAGGAGTGAAAGAACTTTCTGAGGTGATGGAAATGTTCTATATCTAACTGTGGATAGGAGTATATGTATTTGTCAAAATTAATCAAATTGTATACTTAAGATCTGATTATTTCACTATACATAAATGTTACCTAAAAACAAAATAAAACAAACAAAAAACCTCCATATCTCTTATACAGCCTCAAATGCCAGAGGAAAAGTCAAAGGTTAATGACAAAAGGAAAGGAGACAGACAAAGGCCTTAATTTATAAGAGGTATCACAAATCAATAAGAAATAACCAACTTGCTCTAGCCTGTTTAGCTCAGTGGATAAAGCTTTGACCTGTGGACCAAAAAGTCCCAGATTCAATTCTGGTCAAGGGTACATACCTCGGTTGCAGGCTCATCCAGGCCCCAGACCTGGTTGGGGCTTGTGCAGGAGGTAACCAATTGATGTGTTTCTCTCACATCAATATTCCTCTCTGAATTTCCCTCTCTCTTCCATGCTGCCTAAAAATTGAAATAAAACTAGATACTATTTGTGAAGATTTGAAAAAATTAAGTCCTTAAAAAATAGAAATAAAAACTTAATAGAAAAGTGGAAAATGGTCAAGGAGTTTCATAGAAAAATAATAGAAGGGTTCGACAAGCTATAAATGATGCCAAAATTTATTTCCAATTAAATAAATTCAAATTAAAATTAAATTTATGCAACCTGTAGCAGTTAGACCATATTTACACTGCAATTTAATTTCAGCAAAAACATTTGAAGTTTTTATTTGAATTTTTTAAAAATATATTTTTAAAATTGATTTCAGAAAGGGAGAGGGAGAGAGAGAAACATCAATGATGACAGAGAATCATTGATCGGCTACCTCCTGCACCAGCCCCACATTGGGTATCAAGCCTGCAACCTGGGCACCTGCCCTCCTGGTTCATAGGTTGATGCTCAACCACGGGGTCACACCAGCTGGGCTCTTTTAATTTTAAATTCATCCTATAGATTTTCTCTTTATAATGGCATATAAGATATTAATATAAGCAGCATATTCCTAGCTTTCTGAATATTTTAGTAACTTTTAAAAAAGGATACTTGCTAGTAAGGCTTAGTCCAATGTTAGAGTGATACTCCCCAAAACAGTAATTTGGGCATTTTGACAGCCTTATTTGGGTGAGTCAGTATTACTGAGTGGAATATTAAAGAAAAATAAGAAAATTGCTTGTTGGTTGTCAGAGGAGTGATTATTTTAAAAATAAAAACAAAGTACAAAAGCAGAACACTAAGGCAGGGAATGTGGGAGAAAGGAAGCCTGAGAATGATGCATTTATTTGTAAACGTTTGAGTGGGGAAACAAATTGAAACTTTAAATGGTTAGATTCTTAAAACATTGAAAGCAAATAATCCAATTTATATTTTAAAAGTCCTAAACTTCATTGATAAGTGTTTAAATAAATTTTTGCCCAGGTAATTCGTAAATATTTATCTTATAATAATGCTCATGGAAAAGATTTATGCAAATCTGTGACCAATTTATTATGTGAAAAAATTCATATCACTTATTTTACCTGTCTACAAGTAGAGTATCACTTGTTATAATTAAAATATCCAGGCAATCTTCTAGTTCCTTGTTAGAGTCTCTTGTCTGAACTAGACTCATCAGCAAACAGAGCTTGAGGAAATTGTAAGTCCCGGGAGGAACAATGTGTGATGCAAAGATATTGGCAAGTATTGCTGTAAACTTCCAGCATGAGCTGGAAGTCAAAGAGAGAAGACACCTGAAATTGTCGCTAATTCCTGAAGGAACTGAAAGTAAATAATAACATGTTTAAAGGGGTTTTAAAACAAGAAAATGACATGATGTCTAATTCTATTTATCTGAAATATTATCATCAGATTACAATTATTTTAATGATGCCATATTAAAATTCTTATAGATAATATTATGCTGGAGGTCTCTCTGGTCTATCATTTCTATCCCAGGAAAGGAAGCAGTCACCCCAAGTGTCCACACAGATTGGTGGCAGGCTGCAAGCAAATTCTTCATTCCTTTCAAGACCTATTTGAGCAAAGCCAGATCACAGGGCTCCTGTATTACAGTATTTGCTTCTGTATTTCTATGTTTGACTAAAAAACAGAATGGGAAATATTTGACTGTTGCTGTTAAAAGGGCAGATTTATACTCTAGTATTTTGAAAGCATTATACTATACTATATGGTAACATTATACACCTTCACTTCCTTATTCTGTCCAACTCCTGAAAGTTGGACAAGATGAGAGATTTAATCGAATTGGTCAGTTTTGGAAGAATAGCTGTGCATGTATAACCTAGTCACTTTCTCCTTCCTCTTGGGCTATGTGGGAACCATGCCAGAGTCACAGAATAACCAAGGCTAATTAGAGTGTGGAGGCCTTGTTGATAGTACACTGGATGGCCACGGTCACTCTAAACATGGGAACTTAATCAGAATGTTCAAGACTAAGATACCATATGCAGGTGCGAGGCCATAGCGATCTCATGGTACACTGCATCTGTGACTTTCTGTAGCCAAAATGATTGATGTAACTGTTGACTAGAGGTCTCTTTTGTCTAAATGATATAATGCATGTTAACCAGCCAGTCACAGTGTACTGGGGAGAAGCTGAGGCAGGCTCAGAGGATGTAGCTCCTATGTGTGCAGGAAAGCCTGGAGAACTTGGGGAAGCTGCTGAGGCAGAAAGCTCAGGTGCCCTGGTGAGTCTAGGGGCAGCGTGCAGCTGCTCAGTTAATAACTGTGAGTACAGAGATTGATGCTGCTTTGTGAGAAAGATGTATGCGGCTACCAGTGTGTGGCTACCTGTGTGCAGCTACCTGTATGGGACTTTGCTGTGAAGGACTGTTTTGTCTGCTGGCTATATGGCCACTGGCTTCTATAAGACCCATTCTTATACACCCACAACCTCTCATGGCTTCTCCTTCTACCATCTGGCGTCCAAGAAGGTCCAGCTCCTGTCAGAGGGTTTGGCCCCAACAGTTAGTGCAATGGGCAGGGCTTGAGAAAGAACCTGCTCCCACAGTTGGCATAGTCAAGCAGAATTTAGAATATATAAACTCAGAGCACCTGTGCTGAACTGTGCTCTGACAGGCTACCATCATAGAGCAATGATTTCTTCTACTCACCCCTGACCATGGACCAAGGAAGGCTGCCTTAGTGTAGCATTTACCACATTTGAGTGCCTAATTCTGGAGTTTAGCAGAGAAAGATTTTTTCCCACCTACATATCTGTCATTTTCTGCTACTAAATCAATAAATCTTGAAACATCTCACAGCAGAAAACATTTAAAAGATCACTAAAATTTCTATTGTGCATTAGTGCCTTTCTTTCTTCAACATTTTAGTTTTGTTAAGAAACTTTCTCTTCAAGATAAGTAGAGGTATCTAGAATCAACTTGCATTTAAAGTCTACTTAGGCCTGTATTATTGCAGATGTTTATATAGGGATCCTTTAAAAAATCTATCTCTATTCAAATTTTAACTAGCCCTTGCTACATTTAAATATTTGTGTGCCAAGTTAAAAGAGTAGGTCTGTTCTCCACTTTTGTTTACCTAATGTTTAATTAAGTTGCTAAAGAAATTGTCAGTAAGAAAGCTGATATTTTGGCCACCATCTGCCTTTCTCTTTTGTCTTATATCTCAATTAGTTCAGAACTCAAATGAAGAAAAGGATGATATTTTATTGGGATCTCTTTCTCAGATCACAAGCTAAGATCTAGTTAAGGTTAGAAAATAAATGTTAGGGTAGAAAAAATTTTTAACTAATCTCTGACTCTTGGTACCCTGAAATATTTTTCTCATTTCTAATTATAAAAAAAACCCACAAAAACAAAAGCAAAATAAGGTTTAGCTTAAAAAAATATTTCATATGGGCAAGGTTCTACATTATCCCATTTTACCTCCTTCATAGCATTTGTTTTCTGAAATTGTCTTATTGATTAGTTTACAGGTTT
>PVJN01058838.1:0-12041 GCA_004026805.1 Lasiurus borealis | reverse complement strand
ATCCTGATAGGCCAGGTAGGGGAGTTGGCCCATCCTGATAGGCCAGGTAGGGGCCAGGGTCTGCTTACGCAGGTGTTTTGCCTTATTAGGTTATCTCCCGGCACATTCTTGCTGGATTACCTAATGGTGGGTTGGGTAATTGGCAAGTCTCTTTGTCTTGTTAGGTGCGTAATCACCTAAGATGGAGGAAGCTGGAAAGAATTCCCCTTTCAGTATAGGAGGCAGCAGTCAATGATTCTCTCGTCATTGGTGTTTCTCTCTCTCCTTCTCCCTTCCTCTTTCTAAAATGAATAAAAACATATATATATATACATACACACATATATATATATATATATATATATATATATATATGTATGTATATATAATATATATATATACACACATATGTGTATATATATATTATTTATAAAATATATACATATATATTTTTTAAAAAAGGCAAGTTAGTATTCTTCCTAAGAGCTGTGATGTGGCTTATGGAAAAAATAGGTGTGTTAGATATAACATTTATGTATTTACGTGTGTATGTATGCATTCCTACCCTATTATTTTCTCCATACTTCTCTAGATTTTTCTATTCTTCCTTGCTTTTCCAAATATGTTTTTCTTATTTGATTTTTCTCCTTTACTAATTTGCAAATTATGCCTTTTTTGCTATTTACACTAGAAATTTTAAATGCATATTTTAATTGTCTAAGTCTACATTTAATCAATATATTTACTTTTTTCTTAAATAAAACAAAGAACTTAAAGCTAATTCTAATCTTCCCAGCCCCAGAAAAAAGAAAAGAAAAAGGTATGTCAGATAAGCTTTGAGCAAGCATGAGTAATTAGTTCATTGCAAGGTCAATGTTAATGAGTCAACGATATATATTTGTTAAATAAGGTGCCTTAAATAGAAACACACATAAAACAAGGTTCTGTATTGCTGGGTTGAGGAAAATATTGTGACCAGAGGCTCTCAGAAACCTAACCCCGTGTTTTCCCGTAGGGGTAATGGTTTCACAAAAGCATTCACTAATTCAGTGTTTGCAGCAACTCTGTAAAACATAAATAACTACAGTGGATATGGGAATCCACTGGTATCTCCATGTTGAGAAAGCTGAGGCCTCAGGTCATATGCCCAAGGGCTTTCTGTCCCTAAGGTAAGTGACAAAGCCCAGATTCGACAGGTTCAGTTTAATGACTTCAATGCTTTGCTGTTTCCAAAAATCCAGTTTAAAATTGTTCTCTGCTCCTCCCCACGGTCTCCCACTGTTTATATTTTCTACATCAGCCATTTGTATTCTAAGGAACGTGCCTTCCACTTAGATATGCTCACTTCCCATGAGCTCTTGCATGGGAATTGGGGATGGCCCTTCATGATTACTTATGGGGACTCTGGACTCTCTGGCTGTCAGGTCACCCCTCTCCCGAGTCCACAGGGCATGAGGGGCCTACATCACTGGGAAATGTGGCAGCGGATGTTGGGGGCAGAGGAAAAGTCAGTGCATGTGCAAGGTCCAAGGAATCATCAGCCTTGGTTTTTATCCTGAAGAATTCTGAGCACAGCACCTGCAGATTGCAACCTAATGTCATTACCTACATGGTATTCCCGGGCCAACATTTTATGCCTTGGCTCTTTGCTTCATCTTACCACCAACATTAAATCCTCATCCAGAACTTCCTGATAAAACATTCTGACTTCAACCACTTAGGGGACTTGAAATGTTATAAGTTGTTAACACAAAAGTGTTAGCGATAGCACACATTTTGTTTAACATTACATAAAGTCAGCACCTTAATTTGCAAGCCTTTATTCTCCCAAAGCTCTTGAACTTCCAGTGGTAGACATCCGCACTCCCAATTTTACTTTATTATTTTGGAAATCATTTTTTTTTTCTGAATAGAAAACGAATAGATATTTCTTGCAGATTGTTTGGAATATGAAGAAAAGTAAAGAGAAGACTATAGGTGGTAATTGCTAGGCCCATCACTCACACATAATTCTTTCAGTGTTTGGATCATTTCTTTTTTTTTTTCCTCTATACTAAGACTTTACAAAGTACAAAATGTTGCATTTCAAGCTTGTTCATTTAATATTGCAAGATAAATATTTTCTCATTTGGTTAGATATAGTCATTACTACTATTAAATGGTAGCAAAATGTTTTAGTGTGTGGGTTCACCACAAATTGAAGAGTTTTATAAAGCTGTATATTCAGGTTTTTTGCTTATTTTTATATTATAAAACAACTCTATAAAATGATTCCTTGTAGCTAAATCCTTGCACAAATCTCTAGTTATTTTCTTTGGAAAAATTATTAGAAATGAAATTGGTAGATCAACAACATGCACATTTTTGAGGCCTTCGAAAGACTCCCACCCAGTTGCTGTATAAATAGTGGTTAGGATTCCAAACATCTTTTCCTTTTTAACTGAAATGTCGACGTGCCAGCAAACATATTAGTGGTATGGTAGGCAGGGTGAGGCTTAGAGAAATCTACTTCAAGGACTGCGTGTTGGAAGAAAAATGACTGGTACCTTTTAAGTCTTCCAAGTATTGAGGGCACAAAGATAAGGGTCAATGAGAACCAGATTGAATGTGTGTGTATGTCTGGTAGGGAGGCGGGGGAGTGGGGATGCTCTGTCTGTTTGGTCTGTCATAAGAGGCCCTTTTGTTTCCCCAAGTTCTAGACCATCCCATACAGCTGGGATGGGCTGGTGACTTTTGAACGCCTTATACTGAATTTCTACTTAGAATTTGCCACCTGTCCTTTAACTGGCCAAATTCCCAAACAGTACTCACCTAGAGCTTGGAACAAAGTGACGTCTGGAGGTGTAATTGCTGCCGGGGAGAGCTCCACTGGGCGAATTCTCCTCAGCAAGGAAACAATTATTTAGTGGAGACGGTCTCTCGCTGCACTTGCAAGTATCTACTTTCATTTCTGGGGAAGAGAGCATTGTATCATCAGTGTGCAATGCCACTGGCAAACCTGTGAGTATTATGCCTAGAGCAGCCACCACCACATAGGTCTTCCTGCTTATAGAGTAATTAGCGATAACTCTTAGGAAAGGGTAAGTGTTGTTGACGTCTACTAATAAACAGTCAGGCACACTCAGCGCCCCCACCCATGGTGTGAAGGTGAAACGAATTAGATCCAATCAGGCATTACACATGGTTTAGGCATCAGATCAAAATGTCTTTTTGAGATCTGAACCAATCAGATGGTAGAGAGCAATAGCATTTCCCTCTCCACTAAGGGAACTTTGACAGTGCACAGCGTTAGTTTACACATGTCCACATCGGTCCCAACAACAGGAATTTGGTCTTTCCCTGGTCTTCTGAACAGCTGGTGGTAGCAGCAAATGGTTCTCACTCTGCACCAACGCTGGCAAACGATTCAAAGGCTGATTGTCAGGGCTGGCGAAAGTGTTTGTGGTTGAGGTCCCTATTCTCATTTTTGTACACTTTCTGTCCTCCCCACTTTCTCTTTTTTTAAACCTAGGTCATAGAGAAGAAGGATCTGCCAAACTCATATTTATTATGATGATAAAATGTATGTGACTCCTCCTAGGAATATGTTAATTTTAAAGTAAGCCCACAAGAAGGAGGATGCCCTTAATTTTTTTTTAAAAAAGGGCATTTAATTTCTAATATGTGATTTAATGTCATGGCTGTAGGTATGTCTTTCAAAGCCATTGCAATATATAGGTATATATTTATAAAGATGTATATTTGTTTTGTTGGTAAGAAGGTAAGAAATGTCTGAATCAAATAAAATGTGCATATTAAAATTTCTAGTGTAACCACTAAAAATAGCAAAAAGGCATAATTTGCAAACGAAAAATGAAATAAGAAAAAATA
Source organism: Lasiurus borealis (assembly GCA_004026805.1). Taxonomy (NCBI): domain Eukaryota; kingdom Metazoa; phylum Chordata; class Mammalia; order Chiroptera; family Vespertilionidae; genus Lasiurus; species Lasiurus borealis. Next base: position 8,192 of record PVJN01058838.1, on the reverse strand, counting down.
ATTGGAAAAGCAAGAAAGAATAGAAAAAGTAATCTAGGAAAGCTTGGAGAAAATATGAAATAATAGGGTAGAAATACATACATACACACGTAAATACATAAATATTATGTCTAACACATCTCTTTTATCCTCCTTCCCCCCACGCTGGCTTCAGTCTATACCCAAGGGGCCTCAGATTCACTCAGAGTAGCTTCTTGAAAAAATATGATGGATTGTTCACTTTGGAAATATTGCCATAATAATTTGAATTCTTAAAACTTTTCACTTGTCAGGCTGTTAAACTCCTAGTAGAAACATGACTTGATCTATATTCTCTTAGTTGACATTTATTGAAGAGGTCAGTTTTAATGGCACTAAAACTGCATTGCATCAACCTCTTATTACAAAAGTTCATGCCAAGTGTGATAGGTGAGAAGTGGATTTTTCTTTAAAACTTCATTTCCTCCATCTTTTAAATCAAATGTATCTCAATTACTGTAGGAAAATCCTGAAATACTAATATTACCTTTTATTAATTGACAGTATCTCATGATAATGGCTAAAACCTTATAAGATATACTTTAAAAAGACCAGTGTGTTTGAGAGAAAAAAAACAAAGTGATGTTTCACAGAAGCCATTGGTCATATAGAAGCCCAATTCCATAGCTGGGTAAACATACATTTGTAATATCTGTAATCTGTCAAGATAGTGAACATGGGCTCTGGCCCATGTAGCTCAGTTGGTTAAATGTCATCCTTTACACCAAAAAGTTGCAGGTTTCATTCCTGGTTAGAGCACATGCCTGGCTTGTGAGCTCAGTCCCCAGTAGGGGGCGTGAAAGAGGCATCTGATCAGTTTTTCTCACATCCCAGTTTCTCGCTCTCTCTCCCTCACCATTGCTCTCTCTTTCAAATCATTAAAAAGGTATTTAAAAAAGATGGTGACCATATAAAAGTCTAGCTTTTGAGAAATCTGTTCTTAGCAGCAACATAATTCCAACTGGGAAAGTAATCCTTAAAAAAGTTAAGGAATTACCTGGAGGTTCAGTATCCAGGTGAAGCCTGCTTATTTAGGATACACCTGCTTTGGGGTTTCAAGACTTGTAAAATTTTGCCCTGCCTCGTATTTTTTAAAAAAATATATTTTTATTGATTTTTTACAGAGAGGAAGGGAAAGAGATAGAAAGTCAGAAACATTGATGAGAGAGACATCGATCAGCCGCCTCCTGCACACCCCACAGTGGAGATGTGCCCACAACCAGGATACATGCCCCCGGTTGGAATCGAACCTGGGACCTTTCAGTCCACAGGCTGACGCTCTATCCACTGAGCCAAACCGGTCTTGGCCCTGCCTTGTATTTTGAAGTTTATTAAAGTGCGGCCAAAAGAATAAAAGTCTATATGATTGCGGAACAGCAGCTTTTATGGAGCTCTTGGGGTAGTACAAGACAGAGCAAAGCCCTCTCCTGTGTTCCGTGATAGAACAGGATCCTGTCATATGGTAAACTAATGACAGAAGAGACATCTACACCGCTTTACCCCAGGTGCCCAGAAGAGAACAACTAACTCTCTGACACCTAATAAGTAATCCAATGGCAAATGGAACATGAAAGAGAACAGAAGTTGCCTTAGGCATTTTCCAAATACTAATTGTGCCTTTGGGAGACCTGTGATTGTAGAGCCTTCGGAAGCAAAATAATCGATTTTTCTCCTATTGAATGAATGATTAACATTTCGCCAAGGCATCTTAGGAACTTAGGCCTTTGCTTTAGGGAAAACTTAGCGTTTACATTTCCCGGAGTTCCAATGTGTGTCTGGAAACCCCGCCAGTTCCACCCCTCATCCTGCTCTCTGCTCTCTGTGCCTCCTGCTGCCCTAAATTCTCCCGGAGTCTTATGGTTTACGAGTCGTTGTTCTGCTAGAAATCCTCCCCTGTCCTCACTGCCTCCTGAGAGCCTACCCTTATTTGTAAGGTCTAATTCAAATATCCCTTCCTTGGAAAAACCTTGGGTCCCCACAGCTGGGAGCAGCCTCTCCTTGCTAAGATCACTCAGCACAGAGAACTCATCGTGCGATTGTGTTAATAAGGCCTATTTAGTGCATGTGTATCTTGGCAACCCTCAATACACACCCTGCCACCCAGCACTCCATTGTTCCCCTCTGCCCCTGTCCTTCAGCTAGACCAGTGGTCAGCAACCTCATTAGTCAACAGAGCCAAATATCAACAGAACAACAATGGACATTTCTTTTGAGAGCCAAATCTTTTAAACTTAAACTTTTAACACCACTTCTTTAAAATAGTCTTGCCTAGGCTGTGGTATTTTGTGGAAGAGCCACACTCAAGGATCCAAAGAGCCCCTAACTACTCTGCTGCCTGGTCATCCCTAACCCCTCTGCCTGCATGACTGATCACCCCTAACTGTCTCTGCCCTGGCCCTGCCACCGTGGTTTCGTCGGGAAGGACATCCAGAATGACATCTGGAAGGTTGTTTGGCTGTCAGGTCTATTACGCTTTTATTATTATAGACAGAAATGCTTTGGAACATTGCTGGACTGTTTGTACAGCCAAGAATGGACTTGTGTAGGTACCGGGATTCTCAAGTCATCAAAAACCACAATGATCGATGAAAAGAAAGGCACACACACAGACAATAGGATGGTGAAAGCTGGGGGGTGGAGGGGGGTAAGGGAGGAAGCAGACTGGGAGAAGTCAATGGGGGAAAGAGGGCACATATATAATACTTTCAACAATAAAGATGTAAAAATGTATATTTCCAAAACACAAAACAAACAAAAGTAAGGCACACAGATGAGCACTAGATACATTTCCAATATTGTAACTTTTTGTCTACTAAGGGGATTATTGGAAAGCAATTTGTAACCCAATGTATATTCCTATAACTTCTCAGCATATAAAAACAAGGATACATAGCAAACCGAAACCTATCATATGCTAAACGAAATACATTAGAAGTGTGCAAAACGTGTCCCTGTGGCTTTCTAATTTTGTAATTTGTAATAAAACTGTCAGTATTCGGTACAGAAGTTGGCAGAACGTTTCCGTCCAAACACGGCTGCATGAAGGAGCTAGCTGTTGGGAGGAAAGTGGAATGTGGGAACACTTCCACTGCGGGGTGTGCGCGTGGGAGTGCCGCCTTCTTCGCCACAGGGACACCCTGCTGCCCGGGGTTTAGAAACTGTTTACGGAAAATAACACTAAATCTCAGACCTTCTCCGACGTGCAGACCCAAGATTAAACAACAACATGAACGGCACAAACTGGGTGGAACGACGGGTTGCTCTCTAACATAGGCCTTTTCATGGGCATAAATTAGGTGATTTCCGACCCCTGCCCCAAGTTAAACTTCGGTTCATTTTAATTTAAAGTTGCTATTTGTTCTGATATTTGTCCCCCATTTCCCCAGCGGCATAAGGTCGTCAGAACATTCTTAGAAACCAGAATCCGGACTTGACTCTGAGTGAGGAGATACACAGGCAGAGTGGAGATTTCCATGCCCAAGCGCAGGCCAACCTGTTCCAGTTCCTTCTCCATCACGTCTTGTGTTTTCCAAGACAAGTACAAGGAGGCTGAATTTCAGTGAGAGCAGGCTGTGTGAACGTATTCAGCTTTACTCACTTGGAGTGAGGGCCGTTTGGGGAAAGGAAAAATTCCCTGGAGGCTCTCTGCAGCAATGCTAACCTTGGACAGTAGTGTCCTTGCTCCCTCCTCTCCTAAGTCAGCTGACAGCATCCCATTCTCTGGCCTTGTGCAGGCTCTTCTACTTTTCATCTCTCCCTGTGTCTCGGCCCGTTTTTACAAACCTTCTTGTTTTCAGCTTTGGAGCCATTATAACTCTTTTTTGACTCTGAACTTTAATTTTTGTGCCTATTCAAAAAGCTTGAAGACATCATAACTCAATGTCTCCCTTAGATAGTTACAGAAGATCAGTTAAAAGTGTGGTTCTAATTATAAACTGATGAACAAAAAGATAGATACAGAGGCAGTAAAGCATCAAACAAACTGTCAAATTACAGCAGGAAGATTAAGGAGAGGTGGGGTAGATAAGAGATCAACCAAAGGACTTGTATGCATGCATATAAGCATAACCGATGGACGCAAGACACTGGGGGGTTAGGGTATGCACAGGAATGGGGAGGACAATGGGAAGATATGTGTACATGTAATACATCAATAAAAAAAAATAAAAGTGTGGTTCTGGAGGAGGCACACTGTACAGTTTCAGAGACAGACTTCACTATTTCCTGGCTGGGTGGCTTCTGGCAAGTTCCTCACCCTCTCTAAGCTTCTGTTTTAGCACCTCTAACATGGGAATAATAATCAAACCAATCTCTTAAGGCTGGGATGAGGATAAAGAAGATAACGTGTATAAATAGTACAGTTGTCTGCCAGGCAGTGCTCAACAGATGTTAGCTACACTGTGTATGTGGGTTATCGTTACTGCACAATCTTTTAATTTTTATAAAATTCTCTTGGAAATATCATCCCAGTCAGCCCTTCATTATAATCATAATTGGGTCACCCTAAGTTATCTCTGCCAGAGAGGTGCTTCGGGCCTCACCTTACCGAGCACCGATATTAATTCGGCTCTTGTTAATTTATCAAGGGACTTCCACTAGCTCCTCATTTAGCAGAGCCCAGAGTCTTCCCGTATATCCTTGAGCTGAGAGGCAGGAGATCAAGTACACAGAAAAAAAAAACACACACACACCCCACTAATTGCTTAGCCTTCCAGCTGTTCATTTTCTTGTTTTTCAAAATGGCTCTTCGCAGCTAGCAGGAGACAGGGAAAAGGTTGTTCTCAATTGGAACTTGATTTAAGGTGTGTGGACACCAAACGGTCACGTTCAGCTGCCCTCAAGCCGGGAATACACCGAAGTACAACCTGTAATGTAGTTAGTAAGTGGTGGGTGGCCCAAGGTCAAAGGCAACCTGGCCCGGGCGGAAATCGGATCTCGTTCAAAAGAGGCTCTTGGAGGCTGCGTTAGGCCGAATGGGCTCTTGATTGTCACCTTGCTTCTGGGAAGGCAGGAGCGGGGAGATGAACGCTGGCCCCTTTGGAGCAGGGAGACAAAGCCTTTCCGGATTCCTTTCTCTGTCTTAGACGGAAGCGGCTGGGACTGAGGCCACAGTGCCCACTGGTCCAGGCAGAAGGGACGTTGTGGTGCAGCCTGCTGGGCGCGGGAGGCCCTCTGTCAGTGCTGGGGGCAGGCGTGTGGCTCAGGGCCACAGCAGGTCCAGCCCTGTTTGCTGCAAGTCAGGAGAAAGAGGCTATTTCCATTTTATTTGGGGGAAATTGTTTCTCTGCCTTGTTTTCCTGTTTTAAGTCATTGACTTAAAAAAAATGTTTATATTGATTTTTAGAGAAAGGAAGGAGAGGGATAGAGAGAGAGGAAGTCCATAAGAGAGAATAGCTACCTCTTACACGCCCCCTACTGGGGATCAAGCTGAAAAGTGCCCTGACCAGGAACCTAACTAGTGACCTCTTGGTTCCTGGGTCAATGCTCAACCACTGAACCACACTGGCTGGGCCCCACTCATTGACTTTTATAGTTAAGACTCATCAAGGGGTGAAAAAGCATAAGATCTTAAGGAATATTTATTACAAAAAATCTAAAGATAAATTATCTTTTTTCCCCTCCGCTCCATATTTATTCAGAAAAATTACATATAATATAGAAACAGAAATTTTTACCCCCGAAACTATAATTCAGACACTAAAGAGCTGTTTTATATGGTCTCCATATTTCTAGATGTCTGTTTCCTAAGATGGAAAGTGAGGGGCTGGGAAAATAGTCACACTGTGAAGCTCCTGTCAGATCTAAAAACCTCATGGCTCTGCTAGAGACTTAATTTATAAAGAATTATACTGACCCCCCCCCCCCCATGTCAGTTTCAGATAATGTGCCATTTTTCACAACATTCCTGATAGAGCATCTATTTTCAGTTTCCAGTAAAATGGAGAGCAATGTGACCCATTTAAAAGCTAGCTCATGAGAGAATATTATCCACTAGTTATCAATCCTTCTACTTAATTTTCTTGATAAAGACCATATGATAGAAACATCTCTTTGCTGCAAAACTAATAGCAGTGTAGACGACATTTGCTAACACTGTACATGCTCTCTGCAATAGCCCCGAGATGATTTCATATTCATTGCCAATTCAACGTGGATGTGCTGAGAAAAAGGGAAAAATTCACTTTGTGCTCATCCCGCCCGAACAACCGAACAGTTAAAAAGACAGATGGCTTCTCCAGATCATTAGAAACTATAACTGTTCATTTCAATGTGGATTGCTCTTGTGTTTATGATCCAGAAATGACTGCCATTAAGATCATAAGAATTTTTTGTTTAGTTTTAAGAAACTATTCTCCTATTTATATACATGCTTTGTTTAGAACGAGTTAAAGGATGTTCACAGTATTATAACCCAGTTTATGGATGCCATTTTCCAAATTTCATTTATCGAACAACAATCTATGGGTGATAGTAAAGAGATTGTACATGTTTGTTTCCTCAGGGAAGGACAAGAGTTGGACATTTTGGATAAATGATGTCAATTCCTCATCTGAATATTCCATTTTGGTAACAAGGTTCTTATTCCTGGGGCAAACACCAGAGTATTTATTTTGAGTGATAGGCTAACTTCTAGATGCACAATTAAAAAACAGCACAAGATGTTGGTACCTGAGACAGGAAACTAAGATGGTGGCATAGGTGAACATCTAAGTTGCTGCCTCACACAACAATTTCAAAATGACAACTAAAAGACAGAACAGACATCATCCAGAACCACAGGAAAGCTGGCTGAATGAAAATTCTACAACTAGAAGTAAAGAGAGGGGCTCATGAAGACTCAGAGGAGCTGTAAAAAGCTAAGGTATGGAGACGCGAGCATGGAGAGAGTGGGCGGCAGAGTGCCTGGTTGGCTTCCTCTATCAGTAGGGAGATGGAAAATCCCAACTGCACTGAATCTCCAGGTGAGATGCATACAAGGGAGTTTGGACTGTTGTGAAAAGGAAGGAGTGCAGGGAAACTTAGGGGAGCTGTGAAAGTGTGCGCAAAGTGTGCACACAGAATGCTGACTGCTGATGTACCATTGGCATTCTCTAACGGGAGGAAAACAGAACCTCACAACAGCACTGAAATCCAGGTTCAACTGCACTGAATCCTAGTTTCAGGCGAGGCCCTGGGGACCCAGATTCATACAGGTCCCTAGAGTGCACGGAAACTCAGGGGAGCCGGGAAGGCAGAGTTCTGGAAGCTTGAGTGCGAGTGCGCAAAAGGCAGAAGTCTGGAGGCAAGCGCGCATGTGCAGACAGAGCTGATCCTCACAACCAATTGGCTCAGAGGTCAATTCTCCCCAGTGATAGCAACAACAATCAAGAATCAACTACAAGAAGACTGTACACACAGCTCACAAAGGGGTGCACCAAGAGTATCCACCTCAGTTAACTGAGGAGGCAGAGCTACTGGGCCACATAGGACAGCTAGCACACAAAGCTACTCTACCAACTCAGGAAAACAGCAAAATATGCAGAGACAAAAGAACAGATCACAAACGAAAGAAATGGAGGAAAACAAATGACTGGACATAGAGTTCAAACCCACGGTTATAAGGTTTTTTTTAAGAATTTCCTAGAAAAAATGGATAAATTTAAGGAGACCCAAGAGAAGACCAACTAGAAATTAAACATACACTGACTGAAGTAAAAAATATTATACAAAGACCTAACAGCAGACTAGAGGAATGCAAGAATCAAGTCAAAGATTTGAAATACAAAGAAGCAGAAAACACTTAACTGGAAAAGCAAAAAAGAAAAAAAGAATCCAAAAATGTGAAGATAGTGTAAGGAGCCTCTGGGACAACTTCAAGCATACCAACATCAGAATTATGGGGGTGGCAGAAGAAGAGAGAGAGCAAGATACTGAAAACCTATTTGAAGAAATAATGATGAAAACTTCCCCCACCTGGTGAAAGAAATTGATTTACAAATCCAGGAAGTACACAGAACCCCAAACACAAGGAATCCAAAGAGGACCACACCAAGACGCATGATAATTAAAATACCAAGAGCAAAAGACAAAGAGAGAATATTAAAAGCAGCAAGAGAAAAACAATTACCTACAAGGGAGCACCCATACGACTGTCAGCTGATTTCTCAACAGAAACTACACAGGCCAGATGGGAG
>PVJN01058837.1:0-12041 GCA_004026805.1 Lasiurus borealis | reverse complement strand
TGCTGCTGTTTGATTGTGCTAATAAGGGACAACTCTGTTGTCCAATTGACAAATCATTTCACATAATTCGACATATCAAAGTGTCAATTCCCGCGGCTCTTGTCAAAGCATCTGGGTCCTGTGTCCATCTTTCTCTTCCAAACCCCTAAAAGATCTCTAAAATCTTGCCTTAATGTAGTCTGACTTAACAAACCAAGAAATATATTAAATCCTATTCAATAGAACCTTAGGAAATACATTTTCCAATATAATAGAGTCTCTAAATGTGACATGATAAAAAGAGAAATTATTAGCTTTCTTAACTTAATTTCATGATATTTTTCTTCTTCAATAGTGTGTTCACAGATTTCACAATCAGCATGTTCACACTGAAGCACTGATCCCAGGTTGTTTGGTAGTAAAATAACTGTTGAGATCTGCTTTTCACATTTTAAGAGCCCTTACATTTTTATAGATAGACCACACCGGCTTTATCTTTGTAAAGCAAAATAAACATAGCTGACTCAGTATCAAATTTGAGACAATAAAGCAATTTGAAACATGTCAATACATCAGTTATTTCAAGTTTTTAAACAAGTTGACTAAATGTTACCCTGTTTGGTCTACAGGTCATGAAATTATCTGTTAGGCTGGGTCAACAGGAGAATAAAACAATTGATGGATTCTGTTGATAGCCAACTGTCAGAGTGAAGCTGTTTAGTGCACACACAGTGAGAGAACACAGAAGGGGGAGGAAAAGTCTGCCAATAAAATAGGTAACTGATTGTAGCTCCTGTTTTCTAGGCAGAAAAGCAGAAGTCTCCCTTCAGTCAGACACATCTGCAAAGCATTATGATTTCAGGGCCTGAAATGAGAAGTAACTGGAGGAGAAGCGATTTTGCTAAGTCTTCATGGTTTCTTGCTGAACCTGACAACCTACTTTCTGGAAAGCTCAGCCTGAGATATATGATCTGATTATACCTAACAGCATTAAGGGCTTTGGTGGGTATTAGATATTAAGCACTTGGGATATAATAATGAAAAGACAGGAAAAAAAAACCTTACCCTATCTTAAAGGAGTATTCTATCTATTAAAAGAGATCATTGCATTTCAAAAATTGTAATTATATACATTTTATTAGTGTACAAAGGGCTACAGGATTGTGTTTAATTCTCAAGCCCTATGTGTTAAATACTCTCATGACCCCTATTTCTCATAAAGGATCTATCTGCAGCTTGGAGTACTAAATAAGAGGCCAAGGTCACATGTAGTTGGGGATGGAGCTGGGATATGAACTGAGGTCTGGAGGACGCTGAGCCTGCCCTGCGAAACACTCTATAGCTTCCAGTAAGTGCTGGTAGATGAGCTAGATCTTCAAGAACAAAGAGTACACCAGGTGGGAAAACCTTCTACCCAACCATCCTCTGCCTGAAGCAGCCCTTAACCTTCATGGTTTCTCAAGCACCTGTGCTATTATGGAGGGAGGTGCCAGAATAGGGACATGAGGCAGATGAACTCTTTTCCATTCACTGAAATGTCTCAGGTTGTTCTCCATTGACTCTCTCTGTGTCATCTGCTGCAGTCACTCTTGGCACCATCAAACCTCTTGAGTACATCCTATGCAGGTTTCAGGAAGAAAGGATGCAGAACAAAGTGATCTTTAGCCATGCCCAGACTTATCCTTTGGTTCCCAGGAAAAAATTATCATCTGAGTACCCATATCCTACTTCTTGCTCCCAGTCCCAGTGCAACAGTGCTCCTCAGCATCAGTCACAAAAATCTGCATCTTGGAATCGAATTGATATGCCTTGACGCGCAGTCCCATGGAGTTTCTTGGCCCTCCCAAGAGCCAGTCCATACGCCTCTCGGGTGTCTGCTTCCAACAGAGATCCCATTGCCTTATCCCTCCTTGTAAACATTTGTCAAAATTTTACTTGGCTCACTTTGGCTATATACCATTGGGGCTTGCCCCTACCTCTCCAGTGGGATCTGGCCAATGTGTGTGCATGAATGACAGTTGCTCTACCATAGTCACTTCATAAAGGATCTACATCTAAGAAAGAAGGAGGCACAGTGTATATACATATATATATATATATATATATATATATATATATATATATATACCAAAACTAAACAGCACTCAGAATGGCCATAAATGAAATCCCTGCCTTTGATATGTGTACTAGTACACATTCTACAATGACAAGTCAATAGACAAGACAAAGTCCGGAAAGTGGAAATATAGAAAATTCTTGTGTCTTAATTGAGAAAATGGGTACCTCATATGAGTCAACAGGGCCATTGCCCTTCCTACACACACCTACATGCACACACACACAAACACACACACACAAATGTAAACTCCATGATAACAGAAAACCTGTCATGGTTTTTGGACTACTATGTGTTTTGTTATCTCTTCATTCCTCTATATTTCCCAAGTTCTATCAACACAAAGTAAAATCCTAGAAAGTATACACCCAGTCACACTGACTTATTCCTGCCATCATGCTCACTCCATGTAAAATCACCACATTTCTGTAATGTTTTTTGCCTTTGGTTTTTATTGAACGTTAATTAAAAATTCTTCTTGCCTGGCTGGCATGGCTCAGTGGTTGAATGTCAACCTATGAACCAGAAAGTCACAGTTCGATTCCTGGTCAGGGCTCGATCCCTGTATATATATTAATTATTCTTACATTAGCCACACATTTTTGTCAGATATTTTGCAATATATCACTCAGCATTTTTCTTTTTTCAAGTAGATGTACATGATGCTTTTGTTTGTGTGCTCAACAATTGATCACTTAGTGCCTTAAAAGTTTTTTGTTCTATAGACTTCTGCCATCTTCCACCACTGGATTCTTAGCCATTCTTCCACTTTGGACCCTTATGATGCCTGGGAAAGTCTTCAGACTCCTGCTCAGAATAATATTAAACTCATTTTAAAAAGTACATATTATTAGAAAAAACAACTATATTAGAAGCATTTAAAACATTTTAAAAACAAATTTGTGATGGATTAATACATATATATGTCTTCTTTACTGTAGGACTACATAAAATAGTGAAAGGCCCAATAACCACTGTATTTTTTAAGTAATGATGAGCAAAAATGATACTCAAGTTATCTGCAGCAACTCTAATATATTATAAAAATATCTGTAATTTTATTGACAGTGATATCACAGATACTGTTATTCTATTGTAGTTTGTTGCCTACAGTGCTGGTGGAAAGAAATGCCCAATTTTCAACTAGAGGTAAGAAAAAAAGTAAAGGGGCATTTATTTTTCTTCTCATCCAAGTTCATTGCCCCTGAATGTTTTCCTGGGACCACAATAGGAATAATATAACACAGTATATGGTCTCAATATACCCTGGCTATTCAGAGCACTGCTCAACAATTACATTCCAATATCAACTATGGTGGAGCTCATGGCTAATACATTTTTTCTCTCTCTTTTCATGCCATTTTCAATCATGTTATAATAAAATGGATGGATGAAATTATTTGCAAATCCTTTTGAAATGATTCAAAGGAAAACCAGTGACATAAACTAGCACTTCAGCACCTGGCACATAGAAAACGTACAAAAAACAAGATAGCAAAACGAATGAGTGGCAGAAAGATTAAGAACTAACTCTCCATTCTCCTAGATCACTGTTTCTCAGTCTATTAGAAAATGATCTCCTTTTGATAAACATAAAAAAAAATTCACCTCTTACTCCCAACATGGCTATGGCTATTATGTTCAAGGAGTCTATAACTCTTCTTCAGTTAAGAGACAAAGTTAAGTTCTATACTTTTTGGTTGCCTGTAGCCAAGCTTTGTCTTGAATGCAATTCTCCATCCAAAAACAATACTTTGGTTTGGTCTGCTTTTGTTTTTCCTTTATTTTAATGTATTATCATATCAAAAATGGTGTTTTGATTTCTCAGCCTATGCATACCAATATGGAGATTTCTGTACTGGGAAAATAGCTCATCAAAATTGTAAGTATATGCCCTAACCAGTTTGGCTCAGAGAATAGAGCTTCAACCTGCAGACTGAAAGGTCCCAAGTTCGATTCTAATCAAAAGCATGTATCTTGGTTGCAAGCACATCCCTAGTAGGAGGTGTGCAGGAGGCAGCTGATTGATGTTTCTCTCTCACTGATGTTTCTAACTCTTTATCCTTTCCCCTTCCTCTCTGTAAAAAGTCAATAAAATATATTTTTAAAACTTGCAAGTATAACCCATATGAAACTGGCCCTGCTCTCAGGTGATGCCTGAGTTGGTGGATCTGACGTTCAGTAGAAAGGTAGGAGGGCCCAGGCCTAGAAAGCAGGTGAAACCGATCATTACTTACAGCCACTTAGATCTCTGATCCATTTAATTAAAATTGATAAGTTGAATCCCCCTGGAGCAATGTTCTAAGAATTCTTTTCTTACCCTTTAAAAACTTGTTTCTCTTGAAGACACATTTTCAAATAATGCTCCAGAAAACTGCAGAGCAATCTTGTCTCTAGATATTGGAAGAAAAGGTAGAAGGTTCCCAGAACTTTGAAAACTCCAGCCAAAGCTCTGAGCTAAAACTTGCTTGGCAATGTGATGCAGGGCTAGGAAAGAGGAGTGGGGGAAAGTTCCACTGTCCTGAGATAGATGGAGAAAAAGAAAGCATGATTCTCTTAATTTAATAGCAGCCACACACCAACTATGACTTTTAACTATGTAAATTGTTTCCTAGAAAAGTAGGCCATGAAAACCCTGCCGCACAGACTGGGTAGGAGGGAAAAAAAAAAGAATCAGACATTCAAAATAGTCCGTCTTCACCTCCAGGGAGGCTGTGCAATATCTGTGCATTTCCACCACATTAATAACACACAAACAGAGGTTATATTATATTATATTATATTACAATGTAAATATTCCATTTCAAACGTCACCCTGCCATACTAGCTCAAAGCCAAAAAAATCAAAATTATAAACAAGGGTTTCCAGGAGCGGCCTCAATCCCTGCCCTCTGTTGGTAGGAACAAGAACTTCGTCAAAAAATGGGTGTGGTGGCGCATGATCACCACACGATGGCAGTAGAGCTTCGTGCAGCTCAGCAAACCACTAAAGGTAGAAGTTCCTTCTGAAGGGGCAATACCGCTGTGAAGTCTGAAGAGATTTAGAGTAAACTGACTAAACCTCGAGGTTAAGGCTAACACTTGTAGGGAAAGAGTTTTTTCCAAAGTATAAAAACATGTCAGAGTATACACATTTTGCAATTACAGACACACACAATTTTTCCATCTTTACCTCCATCGAGAATCAGTCAAGAGGTCTGTGTTGACTCACTTCACTTGAGGGTACAGCAAGTTCATTGTCAGTCTAAAAATGTGTCTGCCAGAAAATCTCTATTGTTTCCATTTATCTAATAGTATATCACCTGTCGCCAGGGCTGAGGTCACCATTCTCACCCACAAGCACCGCATACATCTGCCACGCCAAGGCCTCTGTGACTGGGACCCTGGAGCCCCATGTCTACAGCCCTGAGAGAAAACTCCCAGGCTGGGCCATTTTTAACCATGAAAGATTTGTCAGGAGCTATGTATTGGCTTCCTAGAGCTGCCACAGCAAAATACTACAAACTTGATGGCTTAAAAAAGCAAACATGCATAGTTTTGTAGTTGTAGAGTGCAGAGATCTGAAACCATAGTGTCAGCAGGACCACACTCCCTCAAACACCGATAATTGGGAGGATCCTTCCTTGTCTCTTCCAGCTTCTGGCATCCTTTGGCGGCTAGCAGTGTCACTCTACTCTCTGCCCCCATCCTGCCTTCTCTCTGATTTCTCCTTTTCTGTGGCTTACAAGGACACACACTGGACTTAGGTAGGGCATATCCCTAAATCAGGATTGATCTCATCTCCAAAGCCTGACCTTAATTAAAGCTATGAAGGTCCTTCTTCCAGACCAGGTCACACTCTGAGGTTCTAGGTGGACTTTTATCTTGGGGTGGCGGACACCATTCAGTCCACTACAGCTGGGAGGCAGTGTATTCCACGGCATCACTCCAATTATTCTCTTCTCACCAGAATTATGGGCTTTGAGTCCCTCTGGAGAGCAGCCAGAAGATATGGGCCAAAGCAGGAAAGTTCACTGGACTATGGATGTGGACGTTTCTGGAGATACATCTTTGGTAAAGAAACCCCTTTCCCAGAGAAAGCTCTGTGAACCCTTCTGCAAAACATACTAAGAAGTGGAAAATTGGGTCTCTGAATGGTTTGCCTCAAAATAAGAGTTCTGTAGGGACAGTATCCACAAATTACTTGAAAGATGGGGAAAATTAGTAGCTAGCAATGGAGATTATTTTGAATAAAGAACTTTTGATGTTTCTCTTGAAATTATCGTGTTTTCTTTGGATTACAAAATCCACATTATTAACCGGTTAATAGGTCATCTGCATTATTAACTGGTTAACAAATAATCCACAATATTAACCAGTTAATATTTAATCCACATTAAGAACTGGTTAATACAGATTTTGAGGTAGAGCATTCAAAGGCTCAGTTTTCCACTTCGTACGTTTTGAAGTACTGCTCAGAAAGTGTGTGTGCCATCGATCAGAAAAAATGGTAATCTGAAGGAGCAATACAACAAAATACCACACATATCAAATAGCATATATATCAACATAAGTGTAACTGCATCAATTGAAAAAAATCTGAGTTATTACCTGGTACATATAGTGTACAGATACTACAGTAATGACAAAAATACTATAATACATGACAAAAATATTCTATTTAGATTAATTTTTTGGTGAGCTAGTACAGAAAAAAAAGGATTCTCTTTGTGTATTTGTCACTGGGTAGAAAAATCGGGGTAATATACTCACTGCCCTGCTTGCCTAAGGGGAATGTATATGAAAAATCTTTGAAATGTTGAAAACCGCACAAGCATAAAAGGTGTGCTTTTCTTTCTCTCCCACTTGCACAGCATGTACAGGTACAGGTGCGCTCCCATGAACAAGGATGTAGGGTCTGAACTGTGCCTATTAAAAGTCCAATCCTCTGACCAACAGATTTGGCAACACCTGGGAAATGCTCAGGAAGGCAGAACTTGCAGTTCCAGCCCACACTGATGGAAGCAGAACCAGCTGTTGAACAGGCTTGCTGGGTGATTCCAATAGACATTAGAGTTGAGAAGCCTTGCCCTGAGTGATCCTGTCTGATATGTTTCATGCAGTGAAATGGGCATCCTCAATATTTTCTTCTCATTATCAGGATCTCCTTAGGAGCATCCCAGGTATGACCTGTGGTAGGCAGGAGCAGAGAAGAGAAGTCACTCTTACCTCAACGTGGACCATCTTCACGGACAATCCCCAGCCAAATTGCGAACTACATAGACATCAGTTGGGTTCAGCTTTGATCGCTGTGGAAGATCAACCTGGGTGTCCTGACTGGGGAACTAAACAATATTCCGTGATCTTCACTCCAGCATTTTAATTTAGCATTTTCACAGATAACTGAAAAGGGCATTGCTTAAAATATATATCAAAAAATAAGGAGAACAAAGGAGTCCACTGGAGAATCCTTTGATTTTCTCACTCCTGATTTCTTACAGAAACAATGTGAAGAATGATGACATTCATCTCAGTAGATAAGCTCTATGCTGTGAAATCATCCCTGCTTTGAGGTGTCCAGATGAAAGGTGCTCTACAAATACAAAGCAATAGCTGCTGGGTCTGCATTTGTGCAGAAGAGAGCCTTCTGGTATTGGCTCTTACTTTTTACTAGTAAAAGCAGAGGGTGGCCCTAGCTGGTGTTGCTCAGCAATTAGCGTTGGCCCTCAAACAGATGGTTCGCCAGTTCGGTTCCTGGTCAAGGGCATGCCTCTGGGTTTCAGGTTCCATCCCTGGCTCAGGTCAGGGTATGACAACCAATTAATGTGTCTTTCTCACATTGACATTTCTCTCTCTCTCCTCTGTCTCTCTCCCCATCCCTCCCTTCTTTCCACTCTATCTGAAAAGCAGTGGGGAAAATATCCTTGGGTAAGGATTAACAAAAATTAAAAAATAAATTTAAAAAATAAAAGCAGAGGGTGCACAGACACTCCTTCAGGGTTCCACTGGGTCCACCGGGGCTTGGTGAAGTCTCCAGCCAAGTCCTGGCTGCCAATGAAACCGCTTCAGGAATGATTGGAGTGGCCCAGGTTCTTGGCTCACCTGTGGAGCTGAGAGCAGATTTCACATGAAAGACAGGTATTTTGAGTGGCCAGGGTGAAAGCAAATGATGGCCGATAAAAGGGATCCTGCCCATCCTCTCCTCCAGTGGAGCTCATTCGGATGGAAACTCTAAACAAGGAGGGAAGTAGCCTTCTCACGGCAACAGACAGGAAGTAGAAACCTTAAGTCTGGATTGACGTGCTCTGTGGGGAACTGTTGTCTTTGCGTTCCTTTTTCGGGCCAACCTGGGCATGCAGCGACAAGAACAGTCACAGGTAACATCTTTGCCTTATCCTGGCACAAAGCTCATTCAGGAACACAGGGAAATGTGGTCTTACCATCTTCTCCGCTTGGAGAGGACATGGGATGTGAAGCTGCCGTGTAATTATCTAGCTCACAGCACATCTGGGAATACCTCTTGACAGCCCCCAGATAGAACCCCCTGTTCCGCTGTGCGCCCCGAGTAGAACAGTCACGCTTTCATTATCACATGCTAATTATTTTTGGTCTGCTCCTCTGACCAGTCGAGTAATTTCTTTAAGATCAAGGATGATGTTTATTTCTCCATAAGTGCCTGGCACAGTGACTGACATCGCTTGGCGTCAGTAATCATTTGAATGAGTTACCCTCCCTTAGTGAAGGCTGGGGGACGAAAAAGTAGACACAGCCAAACAATGATGAGTTTCTCAGAAAACTTCAGCGTAACAGAGACAACATCATCATCTTCATATGGAAGACTTAGTCATCACCAGCATTGTATACAGTTATTACATTTAATGTCCATGGTCCCACTAAGCCTAAAGGTAGTGGGGTTGCCTGCATTTACAGAAAAGAAAACTGAACCTCAGAAAGGTTAAGTACGTAATGATTGCTGCGCCAGTGTTTGTTCCCACGTCTCTCTGATGCAATATTCTTAGCCATTCCGCTATACTATCCAGGGCCTTGTAATGGATCACGGAGAGCCGCTCATGGGGCATTCTCCAGAGTGCAGGGCACAGGCCTCTGGCGCTGGTAGACCATCCTTGGTGAGAGGCGTGAGGTGAGATAGCAAGCTGGGTGGCATTCGCTGGGAACAAGGGGATATGTGCTTAACAATGCCAGCACAGTTGGAGTCGAATCCAAACTGCAATAGACACTAGCTTTGTAGGCTTTTTCCAGTAACGGAAGCACACTGTGCATCAAATCCCTCATCTCCAAACTGGGGCAAACAGCATGACTTTCCTAAAAGGGTTGCTGTGAGAATGACGTTAGCCTATGCTTGGTGCAATGCCAAACATACACTGAGTGCCAGCGGATTATTATCATCTTTATTATCAATACATCATCATAATTTTCTTTATATTATTTTTATTATAAAAGGTGGGTTTTTAATAAAAGGCTACTCAGATTTAAGCATCACTTTAGTATTACTTCAAAACCACTCTTCTATTTTAAAAGCTTTATTAAAAAAGCCAAAAAGGTGCTCCCCAAGGGGGCAGGAAATGATTTCGTCTGATCAGTTGGCATCCTCACCACAACCTGTCCACAAATCATCGGGGAATATGCAGAAGCTGTTCGACATACTCTCCACGTTTGTGGAAGGAGGCAGTAAATGAGAAGCATGACTTGGGTCGTGCTTTGGAAACTACAAAATACCACACAGAGGTTCATATTCCCTGTTCCCCGCCAAAAATCCACGAAAACATGTTCATTGCTGCCCCCACTATCTTGTCAGGGACCAGGAGAGGAGAAAAACGTGTTTTCTTTCCATAAACCTCATTAAATGTCAGCTTTTTAAAAGTCTGTGTCTACTTTTGGGTGGCTTTTCTGTTTCTGTAAATTCCTTGCCATATCCATACCCCATCCCTCCTGTAGGCAGAAGATTGTGTGGCCGGGAGTCTTCCGCCAGTGATGAGATAACCCAGCACATCCTGCTGCTTCCTCCCTAACCATCAGCTGTCAATAAGCCGTCGGGCCCACCCATTGCCCACTTGTAGCACTTGCTTACCCAGGCTCCACCTCCTCTTCAGAGGAGCTGTCTTGGTCCTTAGCGCTTCACAAGTTATCTATAGCTGGTCCACGGTTCTCCGGTTCTCCGTCACTAGTGTTCTTCCGACTGTCCTCAGGCCACAGTGCTGGGGATGCCACAGGCAACGCGCACTTCAATTGGGCCCCTTGTAACATCCACAGAACACAAGGTACCTTCTCCCTCTGGGGGGGGCCTCCCAGGAGCTCCTGGGCAGCCAGGGTTCCAGAGATGCTGAGTTCCACTCCATTGTGTTTATGCAGGTGGGTTTGCTCAGCTCCCAAGTGTTTCTTTTTGTTTTTGTTTTTCTAACACTGCAAAAAGGTAACCTGTTTACACAAGAGTGATTTAAGGACATGCTTTTCTCCACGAACAGATGTAAGAAAAGGAATTCTCCACTTTTTAAAATATATATATATATTTTTAATTCTCCACTTATTATAATCCACTCAATTGCCTGCAGCCAAGGCAATCCTTCTAACCCCTAAATCCCTATTTGAGCCTCCAAATAAGTTTCCATTAATTCTTCATTATTCCTGACCCAGGATTTTCTGAAAAGTCTCTGGGCAAGTCATAAAAGGGCAGGTTTTGACCTGCAATTGAAAATAAAACCACCCAAACCTAGAGCTCTCCCCTGCAGCCTGGTCCTGCCCAGATCCGTCACAGTGCCCTTCAGCCATAATGGACAGCCAGCATCTGCTGTGGTGCTGACCAGTGGGGGGCGCTTGCTCCAAGATCCTGCTCTGCTGGTGAGGAGCTCGGAGGTTCACAGAAGACTGGGAGGGGAAGAGGGGGGGGATGAGGAGGACGGACCCGCAGTTGGTGTTGGTGATTACTGCTAAGCATCCAAGTAGTCAGAGGATTTTAAGGAAAGGAGTGGGCCTGTTGAAGAGAGCCTGTCTTCCCAGGCCCACCCTGGATCTGCCCACCCAGTCAATGTGCAGAGGAGACGGAGGAGGGCCCTCTGGTTTCAAGTGGCCTTGCCCAGGGAAAGGAGATTTAGATTTCCTGCTGTTCCATTGATAGAACTTGAAATTGAAATATTTCAACCCAAATACTCATTCATTTCACTCACTTAATAACAAGCTTTGTCTCTGCAGTTTATCGAGTTGTTAGGACTGTAGCCCTGCTTGAGATTCTTGCTGATTTCCCACAGACAATTCCAGAGAGGCTGCAGTTACAGACAGTCTGAAGGTACTCAACACACCCTTGTTGTCTGGCTTTGAACCAAACGGGCTCATCTTGGCTTAGTAAAAGGATCCAGAAAGGGAGACAGAAATGCAGTTAAAGCATTATATATGGCACTAGAGGCTCAGTGCACAAAATTCAGGCACTGGTGTATGTGTGGGAAGGGGAGGTGTCCTTCAGCACAGCCTGCACTCTTTCTAATCTGGGACCCCTTGGACATCCCTCTCACAATCCAGGACTGCTGGATCCCAACTGCTCGCCTGCTTGATTGCCCCTAACGGCTTTTGCCTGCCAGCTTAATCACCCTTTAACCACTCCCCTGCCAACCTGATTGACACCTAACTGCACCCCTGCTGGCCCAATTGCCCCCAACTACCCTCTCCTGCTGGCCCAGTGCCCCTAAACTGCCTTACCCTGCCAGCACAGTTCCCCACCCCCCACAGCTGCCCTCCCCTGTCAACCTGGTCTGCCCTAACTACCCTCCTCAACTGCCCCCACCCCTGCAGGCCTGGTCACCGCCAACTACCATCTTGTGTGAGGATGTGACAGTCATTTTGCATATTGCCTCTTTATTACGTAGGATTGCATCCGCTTGGGTCCAAATTAGCCCCATAAACCAGCAGTGCCAGAAATCCCATTGAACTCCCTAAATGTGACTGAGTCATAAATTGG
>PVJN01058836.1:0-12041 GCA_004026805.1 Lasiurus borealis | reverse complement strand
TCTTGAATCGTGGTGTAGCATGGGCAACAGTCTTCATATGACAACAGTAAACTACATGGCTACACTTTGCTACACCGAGGAGCAGTCTGTTGGTTCCTATGACCATGGGAAAACACCTATTTCCCATGGTCTTAGGCGACCCCTGTGAAAGGGTCGTTTGACCCCCAAAGGGGTCTCGACCCACAGGTTGAGAACCGCTCTATTAATCGAATCCAAAGTTCTCTCTCAGCAAGCAGGGGATGACTAAGAGGCAGAAAAGCAGATCCTGGGCATTTCATAAGAATTGCCCAAATCTATCTTACAAGTAGATGTCATCTCCAAAACTTTTCCCATTGCATTTTGCCTTTCTGACACGTATGACATAGGATCCCTTTCCTCAATTTATCAGCTGGGTTTTGAGAGAAGGCCTGAGAAAAGCTAAACAATTCAATACCTCACCTCAGCAAAGACCACAAGCCGGGCGCTGCCCCAGGGCTGGGCGTGATTAATGGCTGCCGGAGAGGCTCGGCGGAGTCTGAGCCGAGAAGTGGGCGGTGGTGGGAATCAGCCTTCCCAGCAGAACCGAGCCCGGACTCGGGGGTGGTCATACATCATGAACACTCCATGAAGAGAGCAAAAACCCTGACACAGGGGGATGGTGCCGCTGACATCCACAGAGGTTCACTCTAGGCCTCAGCTCCGCGGTGGAAATTTAAAGTATTTAATAATGAAGTTAAATTAACTTCTGTCTTTGCTACTTCCATTAGTACCGCTCGTGTGGCACAGTGGTTAAGCATTGAGCCATGCACCATGAGTTTAGAGGTCAGGGTACATGCCCTGTTTGTGGGCTCAAAAGAGAAAAGCATGTATTTTTTTTAAAAAAGCAAGCAAAACCCAGAAATTATGCATGACCCCGGGAACTTGTGTGTCATTTTAAGTTGTTATAATGGGGGCCCAGAAATCATTTGTTTTGCATGTGGCCTTTGGAATGGCTTCATGTTTGGTTTAGGTGGACGAAATCACAAACAAACAGCGGCCAAGTGTCATCCCTAGGAACATGGACACTTCACTCAGGCACCACCTGACTGAAGCCACACTGACATTTAGTCTCCTCCACAGCCCATCGCCCTCATCTGCCTGACTGACTGCCTTTGACCCTTCCTGACTCATTATTAGCTCAAGTTGCTTGACTATTTATCGGTCATAAATATTCTGATGTTAAGCTTTCCAAGAGCCACTTACCTAATATGAGTCTGAAGAAGCACTTAGAAGGCCCTTTGCCCCTGGCACTCTGAGACCCCTCACCTCCTGGATCCTTGGACGAGGCCTTGTTAAGAAGAAGAAAAAAAGATTTAAAAAATATGAATAATAAAATGGCAATAGATTCACATCTATCAACAACTGAATCTAAAAATCAAAATAAACAAGAAACGGAATGAACAAAATAAACGGATGAATAAAATAGAATCAGAGGAAAAATAAAACAGATTGACAAATCTCAGAGGGAAGGGCAGGGGGTGGGTAGAGATTAACCAAGATCCTATAAGCATGCTAGAGGCCGGGTGCATGAAATTCCCATGAGAGTAGGCCTTCCTTCCCCCAGCTGCTGGCACCGGTTTCCCCTGGCACCCCGTGTGGGAAACTTGTTGTGCTTGACAGCCATTTTGTAGTAAGCTCCAGCCACGTTAGCACTAACCTCGGGCTAGGTTTCTATTACCCCAAACTCTATCTCTTTCCCGTAAGCCAGGTGTTTCGCCTTAAGGGCTAGGCCAGGTGTTTCACCTTAAGGGCTAAGGAATTTTTGATAACTTCCTCATTCCTCCTTCTCCCTATAAATACCCTAAACTCCTCCTGAATAAAGGAGACTTGATCAGAACTTTGTCTTGTCTCCATTCCTTGTGTCTCTTGTCCCTTTCATCCCCACTCCCCTTCTAGGGTCTTCGTTGAGTTAACCCTTGGGTCGGGACAACCCCAGACCTGGGCTTCCCTCATAGCGCCAGTTTGTCCAGAAGGTCACCCTGAAGGATGTCTAGTCTAATCAGCATACTACGCTTTTATTGTTATAGATAGGCATTACCTACGGACACAGACAATAGGGTGGTGAGGGCTGGGGGTGGGGCAGGAACAAGGTGGTGGGGGGCAGTGGCGGAATATAGGGGAACATCTGTAAAGGACACTCTTCCCACCCGCCCCGTGTAGGTTTTAACCACAGAGGCAGTACACGATGTGATGCAAATTAGACCCCGCATGGCTGTGATGAATGAGTCTTATCAGTGGAGCCCCGAGACATGATCCCGACTCACAAATCCCGCTACTGGGCGGCCACATAAATCCCCAGGGGTGTCTTATCAGCAGCAAAGGACAGGGGGAAACTGAGGGGAAGTGTTTGTCTCTACCTCGTGGCAGAGGTCAATAAATATCATCCGAATCTGGATGATCATCCTTTCAGAAGGCGGCCGTGGGGAGGGGGCGGGGGGACAGATTTATTCACTCTGCATCGGGAGCCACCAGAACCGGGAGAAATTCTAATCTGCGGCCATTTTTCACAAAGGTGGGCCGAGGAGAGAGCCGTGCTCTGCCTTGGGTTTTTGAGAGCACGCCATTTTATTTTATGATACGCTTTCAGACGGCATTGAAACATTACGAGGCTATCTTAAAGCATTGTAATTACTATAGATTTTCATAGAAATCAAGTCATACATCAGCGGGGGGCGGGGGGGAGGGGGAAGCCTTTGTCAGGTCACGTGTCCCAATTTGGGGTGTAGGAAATTTATGGGCATCATAAGCTCGAAAGTTTCCCTCTGTGACAGGCCTGCCAGGTGAAAATGAAGAGCTCCTACCTCCGGCTTTTCTGCTTTCCGGCAAGAAAACGAGGAATCGAGGGAAAAGACCGTGGAGATTTTTATGTATCTTCACTCCGGCTCTTCTTGTTGTTGCCCTAATAACTAGAACAAAAATGATGATAATAATGCTACTTTAATTTTATATCCTACCAGTTCGCAATTTATTAGCGCAGCAGATCTAATAGGAGGAGGGTAATTATTATCCCCATTTCACAGGTAATGAAATTAGGGAGAGGGAATAAAATAATCGCCCACAGCTTGCGGGGTGTGTAAATAATTGAACCGAGCGAGCTGCTAGATCATACGTCTTCCCAAGGGATGCTCCGCTCTGTTCCTTCTCCCACATCATTCCAGGTGCCTCCGAGCCCCCCTGGTCCCCTGGAAAAATAATGAGCAAATAGGTAGCGATTGTGCAAACTTCCAAAGACCTAAGAACCAATTTGTTTGGAATCGGAAGGAGAGTTACAAGGCTGATTTTTTTAGAAATGGAGAGACCTCAAATGTGGCTTAGGAGAAATCACTCTTCCCTGCCTTAGAATGCTGCATACTTCCTGGATGCACTGTTCACAGCGGAGGGTTGAGATTTAATTGTGTGTGATCACTTAATTAACTCTGTCTCCCTCACTAGCCTGAAACTTCCATTAAAACAGGGATTTCATTTGCTCTTTTGCTTACTGTTGTAGCTCGCGTCTGGCACAGTGTCTGGCACTCAATAAGTATTAATCGAACGGTTGGATGAATGAGCTAATGAGAAGAAGCAAATGTTAGGATAGAAGGAAGAAAATGAAACACGGCGTTCCATCCGCAATAGAGAGTCTCATATTAAATATGAGAGCTAGATGGGCCCATCTGATCGGCACAGCCCGCTTTTGTGATTCTGTGTGTTGGAGTGGAATCATATATGTGTAACAGCCTGATTTCGGCTTCAGATACCTTATCACGAGAGAAGCTATTGAGGGTAAAAATAACGGAAATAAAAGAATAAGTAGATGCCTGATTAAACAGCAATAGAACTATTGGCAACTGGGGTAGCTACACTTAGGAAGAATGTCGCATCCCAAAATGTACATTCGGAAACAGCCACAATTGTCATTGCTCCTGAAAACGGACACCCTAACTCCGGTCCTAGTATGACATGTACAGGGCATGATACTTGTGTGTGTGTGGGGGGAGGGGTTCCTTTGCTTTCTGACTATAGCCACTTAAAGATGAATAGCCAGGTTTATTGGCAGAATGATAGTCTATACTGCAGTGGTTCTCAACCTTTCTAATGCCGTGACCCTTTAATACAGTTCCTCATGTTGTGGTGACCCCCAACCATAAAATTATTTTTGTTGCTACTTCATAACTGTAATTTTGCTACTGCTAATGAATTGAAATTGCAAATATCTGTGTTCCGATGGAATTACAGCAGCAGTTCTCAATCTGTGGGTCATGACTGCTAACAGGATCGCCTAAGACCATCGGAAAACACAGATACTGTGTTTGAACTGCTAGCAGGGTCGTCTGAGACCATCGGAAAACATAGGTATTGACCCACATACTGAGAACTGTTAGCAGGGTCACCTAAAACCAAAGAAAAACACAGGTATTTACATTACAATTCATAAGAGTAGCAAAACTACAGTTAGGGAGTTGCAACAAAAAGAATTTTATGGTTGGGGGTCACCACAACATGAGGAAATGTATTCAAGAGTCATGGCATGAGAAAGGTTGAGAACCATTGCTCTACAGAAGTTATAAAGACAGGTAAAGCCAAGTAATTCGAGTTGGGTTTAAACCTCACTCCTGACCTTATTAAGAGTAAATTAACTAAATTGATTGAGTCAAGTGGCTTTGGTTCTTAGTTCAGCTTCTTATTTTTGTTCTCCTTGTTTCCTCCGTCTTAAGTACAGTCTCAGAAAGGTCACTCTGTGAGGTCAAGCTGACATACGTAGCATCTCCCAATGGTAAATGGCCTGTAATGAAGATAATGATTGTCATGCACTCGGCACTGGTTTCTTGTGAAACAATATTTGTTGTAACAGCAACACAACATTTTGGAAGTCTTCGGATTTGTCGCTACCAAACACCAAATTTCTGATTTGCTGCTTTTCAATGAGGTAGATGTTTTACGTCGGTAAGAAGTAAACAATTTATATGGAAGTTCACAATTATCAATACAGTGGCACCTCGAGATATGAGTTTAATTCGTTCTGTAACCTTGAGGCGTGGGAAACTATGAGACGCTTGAGTTGCAGTAAACTGGTGGGTCTTGTACAGCCGGCCGGTCTGAGAGATTACTCGTATCTCAAATGTTGCTCATATTTCAAAGCAAAAATCGCTCGCTCTACGGTTTGTATCTCAAAAATCTCGTATGTTAGGGCACTCGTATCTCGAGGTACCAGGTTGGGGTGGAGGATTGATTTCCCAAATGTAACTAATAATGCAAGAAGTGTCTTCTTGACATCCATCTCCAACTTTCCGGGTACGTTAATGTAATTAGGAAAATCAGCGGCCTCTTAATTCATCACCAAGTTGGGTCTTAAAGAACCAGGTTCTCTTTGTCCTCCGTGGCCTGTTTTTCTATCCTGTGGCTCACAGTCCTGTTCCTTTTAGCTGTGCTATCCACCTATTCTTCCTCTATCACATGACCCATTGTCTTGGGTTTCCACTTCACGGCTCCACAATGCTTACCACAGGCTGAATGCATAGTAGGTGCTCCAAGGAAATTCGTTGAATAATTCAATTCCATTTGGACAGAGTGAGTGCAAACCTTCAAAGCCATTCAGAGTTCTCCTCCTTCAGGAGATGTGCCGGCATGAAAAAGTGTGTCCTGAATGAAGACACCAGAGGCGACTTCACTGTGAGAATTTAACGGGGCTCTAGTAACAGCATCACTGCTCGATTCCTAACAGGTGCCCCATGCGTATCTGGAATGCAGAACTCTGCGTATGTGATTCTCCCTCAAAGACAGGATCTAAAGACTCGTCATGTTATAAAACATTCTGAGATCTCCCTGAAAGTCATAGTCCTAGCCCATCTGGGAACCGAGTCCCTCAAACATCGCCGGAAAGAATAACACAGCTAATTAGAATTTGCTTGTTTTTCAGACACCTACCATACTTTTTCACACCCAGAGGTCAACTACATTATAATGTCTGAGATTGGGTTTCATTTTGTTTTCAGAAATTCCAAGAAAATATCCCTTGCATCAGTCCATTCATGCTTTAAGTGCCACCTCCCCCGGAAATATGATGGGTAGGGAGTGAACGAGGATTTGTAGGAATTATTTTGAATTGAGGCCCTTCAATTAAAGGTGATATTTTTTGTTGTTGTTGATGTGTTTGTTTTTACTCCAAGTAATTAGTTGTGATAGAGATTGAACAAGAATACTGGTCTACTCTTCACTAAGTGATGAAAAGAAGTTTATGGGTGATGTTACTGTTTCTATCTATCTTATACAGTGGTACCTCGAGATACGAATGCCCTAACATACGAGATTTTTGAGATACGAGCCGTCAAGCGAGTGATTTTTTAAAAAATATATTTTGTTGATTTTTTACAGAGAGGAAGGGAGAGAGTCAGAAAGTCAGAAACATCGATGAGAGAGAGACATCGATCAGCCGCCTCCTGCACGCCCCACAGTGGAGATGTGCCCACAAGCAAGGTACATGCCCCCGACCAGAATCAAACCTGGGACCTTTCAGTCCGCAAGCCGACGCTCTATCCACTGAGCCAAACTGGCCTCGGCAAGCGAGCGATTTTTGCTTTGAAATATGAGCAATATTTGAGATAGGCGTAATAGTGCGGATCAGCCTGCTGCACACGACCCACCAGTTTACCACGACTAGAGCGTCTCATAGTTTCCCACTCCTCAAGGTTACAGAACGAATTAAACTCGTATCTCGAGGTACCACTGTATAATAAAAGGCTAATATGCAAATTGGCCAAACAGAGGAATGACCAGTCCCTATGACCTGCACTGACAACCAGGGGACAGATGCTCAATGCAGGAGCTGCCAACTGGTGGTTAGTGCACTCCCACAGGGGGACTGCTTCTCAGGCAGAGGCCAAAGAAGCCTCTGGCAAAGCGCCGAAACGGTAGGTGGCAGCCAGATATTCCTTGAGGACTGCGAGAGGGCACAGGCCAGGCGGAGCCCCCTCTCCTCACGGAGTGCACGGATTTCGTGCACCGGGCCTCTAGAAGGCACTCAAAGAGCAACATGAATGTATCTGTAAGATGTCACGGTGTAAATTGAGCTGAGAGAGATAATCAACTCAAGAAAAAAGCAGCTTAATTTGGCATGCTCCAACTCCATTTGATCTCTAGCCCCATAGACAGTGGAGCACATTTCCTGAGATCACCCGCTGGTCACCGTTTTCCTCATTAAAGGACCGTAGATCAATGAGCACGTAGAATCAGGGGACGGTTCTGTCCTAGGGAAGGCGAATTACAGGCCAGCTACAAAGCAACACGCCTGACCTCATCCGAAAGTGTTCCAGTTTATTACATGGCACGACGGTGTGTTTCAATTTATTAACTGCGGACTTACCTTGTACTACTCTGTGTTCAATTATGTATTTCCTGTTCTCATTACAGACCTTCAAACGACCGCAAAAATATATTCATTTAATGCTTTCCCTGTTCTTGTAAAATTTTTATCACTCGGAAAGGAGGAAGGACATGGTTTGAGCATTAGCACTGGGTATAAACTCAGACAGATCCCACGGCCTGCTCTTAAATTATTCCGATAATTGGGACAAAGAAACTCTTTCACCTGAAATAACTTAATGTAGCTAATAAAATATATTTGGGGTCTTAACTATTTAGATGTTTGGCATATATTAACATCCTCAATATGTAGCTCAATACAAAGGAAGCAGCGAAGGTAAAACTTGAGGGGGAGGGGCAAAAGAGATCCAATGTACCAGGGTGGGATTTTTGGAAAAGGATGGGATACTTTAAGAGCCTTATCTTTTACTTGTGAGTCTTCTACATACTAAGTTAGTGATTTGGGGAAATAAAAATCTTATTTGTAAGGGGAAAAGAAAGGTTCTCTATGCAATTTTCCCTATTCTTAATTATGTTTTTATGTAAAAGCCAAGATCAATCCAAGCTAAAATACTGAATCCGATATATATATATATATATATATATATATATATATATATATATATATGATGAATGAGAGAGTGTTCTCTCTTACTCCACAGAGAAAGGGCAATGAGGATGTTCTAGGCATTGTCTTCTATTAAAATCGATTCTGTAGGTTATGACTTAAGGAAAAAATAGATTCAGTAGGTTACAACTTAAGGAATAAAGACAATATATAGCGCTGAGTTGTCACTATAACTCTCTTTTCTGATACTTGAAATTTATTTATTGAGGATAACAATGCTAAAGGCTTACATGCAAATGCCTCTGAGAGAGGTAACCCAGTAACTTACATTCATCCTAAGGAATAAATGAATGATTTCAACATCTATCCTGAAGAATAACCAAAGGAGAGAACAAGGTTAGGAGACATAGTAGGAGGTAGTATCCTAAGTGTCATACAGGAGAAGAGAAAATGGCATATACGAAATGAAGACCTTGATAGACAGAGAAAAAAATGTTCCTCTGAGTTGGAATTTGGACCAGCCCTGATGACTAGAAGAATCAACATAGCTTACCTTATTTTTATTGTCAAACAGTGTAAAGGATCCATTTGATATTTATATCCTTTGCTTTGATTTTAAGTAGCTACAGTGTGAAGAATGGGTTAGTTTTGAACACTTAAATCCCTCAGTGGCTGAGACAGTGCCAGATGAGAAAATGAAAAAAGAAACAAACACCATGGTACCCAACTGATGACAAACTCTAATTAGCCATTCTACTTTTCTTCCCCCATAAAGAAGTACATGGAGCTATATGTAAAATTGGGCCATTCTGTTTACCCGGGTTTAGAGCCAATGATTGAATCCAAAGGGAGACTAAATATTAAAATCAGTTCCACCTGCCCCTGGCCCAGTTACTCAATTGGTTAGGGTATTCTTCTAATATGCTAAAGTTTGGGTTCAAGTCCCAATCAGGGTACATGTAAGAAGCAACCAGCCAAAACCGGTTTGGCTCAGTGGATACAGCGTTGGCCTGCGGACTGAGAGGTCCCAGGTTTGATTCCAGTCAGGGGCATGTATCTTGGTTGGGGACACATCCCCAGTGGGGGGCGTGCAGGAGGCGGCTGATCGATGTCTCTCTCTCATCCATGTTTCTGACTCTCTGTCCCTCTCTCTTCCTCTCTGTGGAAATTCAATAAAATAGATTAAAAAAAAAAGAAGCAACCAATGAATGCATAAATAAATGGAACAGTAGGTTGATTTCTCTCTCGCGCTCTTTCAAAGTCAATACATTAAAAATAAATAACAACAGTTCCTCCTTTAGGAAACCTGCCATTTTTCCCACCCATAATCCCTTTCTGCCTTTGCCAAGTCTGGCCAATGCTTGACTGGAGACAACATTAGACATCTCTTCTTGGGCTTCCCATTAAGAGTTTTAGTCTCTTCACACTTCACTTATAACCATTTGTCTTTTACCGTGTTGTTAAATTATCTGCCAAAACCTGATATTAAAATCATTGTTATCCTTATTAATGAAACAGCATGTCATTCAGTATGTTTAAGCTGCAAACAAATGATGTTGTCACTCGGAGACTATCATAACATTGAGACTCATTACTTGAGACGTTAATTCAAAGCAACAGGTTGGAGATGAAAAATCTGGGACAGGCAGCCATTTGTTAGGTTAACACAATGGCAGGCCATCCATTCTTCCGGCTCCTTCTTTTCCCCGCTTTCATTCCATCTGAAAGCAGTAAATCGCACGGATGGCCGGATAGCTCACTGTACGCTGTCATTTATCTGTCGCTGTGTTTTTGTTTTTTGTTTCCGTTCGCTGTCTTCACTTGATAAACATTATGAATTCCTAACACACTGCCAAGTACTGTTGAGGGGCTGGGAATGTAAAGATAAACAGGAGGACTCCAAGGGGGTGAGCACATGAGTGTGGGGAGGGGATGGGGATTAAGGGGGGAATAAGGACACATGTAACACCTTAATCAATAAAGAAATTAGCCAAAACCGGTTTGGCTCAGTGGATAGAGCGTTGGCCTGAGGACTGAAAGGTCCCAGGTTCAATTCTGGTCAAGGGCATGTACCTTGGTTGCGGGCACATCCCCAGTAGGGGGCGTGCAGGAGGCAGCTGATTGATATTTCTCTCTCATCGATGTTTCTAACTCTCTATCCTTCTCCCTTCCTCTCTGTAAAAAAAAAATCAATAAAATATATTTAAAAAAATATTTAAATAAAGAAATTAAACAACAACAACAAAAAGAGGATTCCCTGATCATGTCTTCTGCTAGTGGTGGGCTTCTGAAGACTCATCGCCCCTCCCTTCCTCGTTCATCTCTTCCTAGGACATCAGGAGGACTTGGAAGTTTCTGTATTTCTCGTGTTTTCAAGGTCACTGAAACAAATGCACGGCATCCCTATTACCAAGCATTTCCAAACAAGACTGGCATGTCATCTGGCACCAAACTCCACTTCTCTTTGACCCTGACTTTAGGTAACTACAGTGGTACCTCGAGATACGAGTGCCCTAACATATGAGATTTTTGAGATACGAGCCGTCGAGCGAGCGATTTTTGCTTTGAAATACGAGCAACATTTGAGATAGGAGTAATCTCTCGGATCGGTCCGCTGCACACGACCCACCAGTTTACCGAGACTCGGTGTCTCATAGTTTCCCACGTCTCCAGGTTACTGAATGAATTAAACTCGTATCTCGAGGTACCACTGTATCCTCTTTGCCTTTCCGTTGTGCTTGAAGAAATCCATGCAGGCTACGGTTACAGAGGTGACTCCCCAGCATGATGTATCTGAGGTGCCATTTTGCAGGGATGCACTCCCAGCACTGCCTTCAGGGATGGATGGTGTCCCCCTCCCCCCTCCAAGGAATAAATGGCACAAATTGGGATGAGGCGAGGAGAGAGCATTTACAGAAAGGTTAACCAGGAAGGGGCAGATGGGGTGCTAGGGAGCCTGGGCTAGCCCCCGCCCTAAAGTGTTCTGGGAGGAAAAGGTTACTCAAAGCTGGCAGGAGAGAGTCAGTGTAAGCCAGCTGCCGTGAAGGGTGCAGTGGCCTCTGCTGGAGGGACACAGGCTTTAGGGGAGGGGCAGGGAAACAGGGCCCCCTCCTTCCTCTCCAGCTGGTGGAAGAGCCCATCAGAGATTTCTTTACAGGTCAGGCTCCCGGGGCAGAGAGCGGAATGGAGACAGGTGGGGAGTGGACCCAGAGGGCAATTGGAAGAATCTGGCACAAGCAGGAAACAAGCCATTTTACCATCATCTGCTCGGTAGCCTCCACTGGTCTCCCTGCTTTAGAGTAAACATAAGTCCCCTTTTGCGCAAGACAATCTCCATTATGTCTGTCTTCCCTAATTAGGAAGAATCTCGATTTTCACTCTCAAAGTGCTCTACTTTATTCTTTAAATATATTTTTATTTTTTAAAAAATGGTTTCATTGAATTTTTACAGGGAGAGGGGAAGAAAAAGGGATAAAGAGACAGAAACATTGACTAGAGAACATCATTGATTGGCTGCCTCCTGCATACCTTCTGCTGAAGATATAGCTTGCGATCCCAGCATATGCCCTGACTGGGACCCGAACCAAGGATCTCTTGTTTCCTGGGTTGACACTCAACCACTGAGCCACACCAGCCGGGCTCAAAGTGCTCTACTTTAGATAATAAATGACACGGTCACCTTTCTTTGCTTCAGCTCTTTACCCCATAGAGTCTTCTCCACTAGTTGTTAGAATGACTCTTGGAAATGGAGGGTTATGTAAATCATATGCTGACTCTGTCAACGCTTCGCACATCATTCACAAAGGTATCAAAACCCTCACCCCCTCCTGCAAGGCTCCAGTGCCCTGCCTCCCACTCCCATCCATCTCTCTGCTCTCACCTCCTTCCTCTCTCCTCTTGCTCCTCTGACCCAGCCATACAGTCCTCCTTATTCTCCTTCCGGAAGCAACCATTCCAACCTAGCCCTGTGCCCTTGCTAGTCTCACCACTGAGAAACCCAGGCCCTGTGCCCTTGCTATTCTCGCCATTAAGAAAGCTTTTCTCTGCCAAAACCGGTTTGGCTCAGTGGACAGAGCGTTGGCCTGGGGACTGAAGGGTTCCGGGTTCAATTCCAGTC
>PVJN01058835.1:0-12041 GCA_004026805.1 Lasiurus borealis | reverse complement strand
TTGGCTATTTCTTATAAACATACATTTTTCATATGACACATCAATCCCACTTCTAAGTATTTATGAAATATAATTGAAATGAAAACAGTCCACATCAAGTCTTATAGGAAAGTGTCTATACCAAGCAGCTTTATTCATAATAGCTCAAACTAAAACAGCTCAAATGTTTATTAATTCATGAATGGACGTACAAAATGTGGTATATGTATACCATGAGCTACTGATCATGCAAGAGTGTAATAAATGAATTTTAAAAGTTTGATCCCAAGTTAAAGAAGCCAGACTCAAAAGGCTACAACTGTAAGATTCCATTTACTTAAGAGAAAATAGATCAGTGATTTCCAGGGATTCAATTAAGAATATAGAGCAGACAGACTCAAGGGAACTTTTTTAGGGTGACAGAAAATCTATATCTCTTTGTGTCATAGTTTCAAAACTTACAGGACTGTATACTAAAGGGTAATTTTTTCTCTGTATACCAAGAATACACCTCAGCCGAGACCGGTTTGGCTCAGTGGATAGAGCATCAGCTTGCGGACTGAAAGGTCCCGGGTTTGATTCCGGTTGGGGGCATGTACCTTGCTTGCAGGGACATCTCCACAATGGGGCGTACAGGAGGCGGCTGATTGATGTCTCTCTCTCATCGATGTTTCTGACTTTCTATCTCTCTCCCTTCCTCTTTGTAAAAAATCAATAAAATATATTAAAAAAAAAAGAATCCACCTCAAACCAGATTAAAAATAATTATCCAAGTTTACCACAACATGTGAAAAATGTTAAAGTTGAATTTTACAAAATAACAACCAAATCAAATTAGTATAGAATGTTTGGAAGATACATAATAATTCAGAAAAAAAATCACTTATAAAAATCACCTACATCACCCATAGATAGTTAATGCTAAGAACATCTTGTATGTACGTTTTTATTTATCCATATAATTATTTATTTATTTTTAAAATTGATCTTTATTGTTGCAAGTATTACAAATGTCCCCTTTTCCCCCCATTGACTCCCTCCATCCCCTCCTCAGGTCTTCATGGCACTCCTGTCTGTGTCCATAGGTTATACATATATACATACAAGTTCTTAGATTAATCTCTTCCCACCTCTCTCTCCCCTCTGAGATTGGTCAGCATATTACATGCTTCCACATCTCTGGATCTATTTTGTTTGTCAGTTTGTTTTGTTCATTAGATTTCACATATAAGTGAGCTCATGTGACACTTTTTTTTTCTCTGATTGGCTTATTTCGCTTAGCCCAATAAAGCTTTGTAGCTCAAACTTACTATTTTCTCCTATACCATCATTTCCCATGTGGCCACCTGCTATTCCATTGCATTAATGTACTGCAGAGTACTTAACAAATTCTCTGTGATCGAGAATTTAGGTTATTTTTAATATGTTACTTTGATAAGTCATGCTTCAATAGGCATTCTTCTTTGCATATTTGTGGGTAAGCATGATTTATTTCTGTCAGATAAACTCCCAGGAATGATATTGCTGGCTTAAAGGAAAGGCAATAGGGATATTGCTATAGGTGTCCTTAAATTGCCCTGCTGAGAGTTTGGAACAATTTATATTTAAGCTCTCTGATCTTTATTTTATCCCCTCTCACAGCTTTTCTTCTAAATTCATCTTACCCCCTCTTAGGAGAAAAATTTGAGCCAAGAAAGGAAGCGTAAGAAGACTTCAGGAAGGGCTGCGTGTAGAGGGGGCCATACTGCAGAGTGGTAATGGTATTCCCAGCCCCCTCCCTCCTCTCCCCTGCCCTCCTCACTTCCCAGGTGTTGGAGCTTATTTTCTTCCAGCAAATAAAATCCATTTACTTGTTAACAATTTATTTTTCTCGCAGATAATTTTAATTACCGAGCTAAGGGACTAAAAAGTTCAATGGGGAAAAAAGCACCCCACCTTGCATTTATCATATAAACTTACACTAATGTGTAAATTCTGATACACATGTTGTGCACCGAACATGTGCCTTTCCTTTAAACCAGCAATATCATTCCTGGGAGTTTATCTGACAGGAAGGAAGAAGGAAGAAAGAAAGGAGGAAGAAGGAAGAAAGGAAGGAAGGAAGGAAGAACGAACACTGGTGGCAGCAGTGTGGGGAAGAGTCAGAGAGGTCCCAGTCCTGCTCCCCACTCTCCTGGCCCTGCCTGTTTCACACCGAACTACATCTCCCACGCTCCCTTGCATTTGACTTCCAGGTAGACGGGGCCTGGCAGAAGTCTGGAGGGTCGGGAGTGGAAGAGAAGCCAGGAATTTTAAAGTCCTTCTGCCTGAGGCAGCATCTTCCTTAGAAGCTATGCTACTCCACTTCCTTAGCTGGAGAGCCCCTCCCTCCACTAGCCCCGACCCTGCCCTGCAGCTTCTGCTAGGTTTCAGCACCGGCCACGCAGACCCAGCCTCTGGGTGCTGGCAGCCCATTTCCTCCCCGCCCTGGGAGTGGCCGCAGCTTCCTGCAGATGCTAATCTTTACGTTGCCTAAGACCTCCTGTTGGCCTCTCGGCAATTATCTCACTTGCAAACCAATTCTCTGTGCTCGGTTCCTATTTTTGGAAACACCCACAGTGCCTTCTGATTCCCAGACTGGACTCTGCAGGATATGAAGGGGGCCGATGGCAGATAGCAGTTCCCTTTCTGCAAGCCTTTATGTAAAGCTGGGGGACAGGCCCCCTCCTGCTGGGGAAGACAGACATGGTGGTTCTCATATACTGCACGGATGTATGGAGGGCACAGGTACGAGCGGAGACAGGGGTGAGACCATTGTCATTGTAGTGGTGCAACAGACAAGACACACGAAAAGTTTGAACAAAGGCGGTAGTGGGTGACCAGGGAAAGGACTTGATGCTCAATTAAATGTGAAATGCTCTCCCCACTTGAAAATCTAGCTCCATAGCTGCCTCATGATTTTGCCACTGATGTCCCTCAATGGAAATTCTTTTTCCTGCCTCCGTGCCCTCGGAGTGCTTGGTCTTGTCACTGTTTTAGTATCTGTTCCGCTTCTCGTATAACCCTAAAAAATTGCCTGGGAATAGAGCTAACACAAAGCAGTTACAAAGTGCAGGCAAGTATTAACCAGTTGATGTTGTTCTCACATCGACTCTAAGGTGAGGACAACTCGTATTCTGTTTCACAGATGGGGACACGGGGGCCTGGCGGTTTAATGGTCGGTGCAAGGACACACAGTTGGTGAATAGCAGAGCCAGGAGTTAGCAAGTCTTCAGAGTTGATGAAACTCTTAGCCATCACACCACTAAGCTCCTTCTATGTAACACCTCTATGCACTGTGTTCCGACTGGTTTCCTGCAGAGGGACAGTCAGCTTCTCTGGGAGCTGGTTTTGGTATTAAGAAGCACATACTGCCTCGCCGGCGTGGCTCAGTGGTTGAGTGTTGACCTATGAACCAGTAGGTCACAGTTCGATTCCTGGTCAGGGTATATATAGGCTTGGGTTGTGGGCTGATGGCCAGTAGGGGGAGTGCAGGAGGCAGCGGATCAATGATTCTCTCTCACGGTTGATGTTTCTCTCTCTCCCTCTCCCTTCTTCTCTGGAGCACCTGCTAACTTAGCTC
The DNA here is from genome assembly GCA_004026805.1 of Lasiurus borealis. Lineage (NCBI taxonomy): Eukaryota > Metazoa > Chordata > Mammalia > Chiroptera > Vespertilionidae > Lasiurus > Lasiurus borealis. Next base: position 8,461 of record PVJN01058835.1, on the reverse strand, counting down.
AGGTTCTGGAACACTCTAGGCCTTTGCCTGTGCTGTTTCTGCAGCTGAGGAAACCTTGGCCCAGTGGCTTCTGCTCATTCCTCAGGTCAGACTTAAATGCTACCTCCGGAGAAAGATCCTTCCTGCCCGCTCTCAGGAACCAGACAACCTCTTCCCTGCTCTGGGTCCTCTAGCCCCGAACCCGGTCCATTTCCTTCAGAGCACATTGCTCAAGCCGGGCACTTGATTGCTTGCCACTTCCCGGAAATAGACTAAAATGTCCAAGAAGGTAGAAGACACAGCTGTTGTACTCACCACTGGCTGCTCAGAGCTCATCAGCATCTCACACATAGTTGAAGCTCAATAAATAAGAAGGGATAGCAACTTCTCACTCTCAGACAACATGCACAATTATTAAGAAACTAGAGGCCAAGATTGGTTTGGCTCAGTGGATAGAGCATTGGCCTGCGGACTAAAAGGTTCCAGGTTCGATTCTGGTCAAGGGCATGTATCTTGGTTGTGGGCACATCCCCAGTAGGGGCTGTGCAGGAGGCAACTGATCAATCTCTCTCTCTCATTGATGTTTCTAACTTTCTATCCCTCTCCCTTCCTCTCTGTAAAAAGTCAATAAAATATATTAAAAAAAGAAAAAGAAACTAGAGGCCTGGCACATAAAATTCATGTGCGGGTACAGTTCCTAGGCCCGGCCTGTGATCAGGGTTATCTTCCACGCTGGTAGCTGGCCCTGCCCCCAGTTCCCTGTTTGCCATCAGGCAATCAGAGCCTGCTGTGGGGAGGAGGAGGGAGGAGAGTAAGGAGGGGAGAAGAGTGGTCAGTGCACTTCATAGTGACTGGACGAGCAGTCGTTCTGGTTGTTCTGCTGTTTGGTTGATTTGTAGAAACTCTTTTATATATGTAGATAATTCTGACTATGACTTAAATGGAGGGAGCCATCAGGCAGTGGTTAGAAACTGGGAGTTTTCAAAGTAATTCCACGTGTCCTAAAGGAATGAAAAGAACAATGTTAACAAGGTATTCTCAGAGAGAATAGTGAGCCAATCAATGGGAAATATATTTTCCCTTTAAAAAGTGACCAGGTTTGCTGGGCCCGCCTTTAGCTTACGTTTTGTTATGTTAGTACCTTCATATCTCCGATGCATGCAGCCCACATTTTAGTTTGCTGGAGCCATGGGTGCTTCCTCAGAAATTCCCCTCTCCTGGACTCAGGCTCTTGGTGCGATGTCGTGGAAAACCAAGATGTCGAGGCACAACCTGTGGGTTTCAGTGAGTCTTGAAGCCCCTGAATGTACCATCTGTTTGGCTGCAAGGATAGAGCTTGTCATTGCGTGATGTGCTGTTTAACCTGAGAGCTGATTACAGCAAGAAGGTTGTATGATAGCAAATGCTTATCGCCGAGTTATAAAAATCAGCACGTGCAGGCCCTGCCTTCACTCATGGACCATTATACGTCTCGGTAGGTCAGTCACCTCCAAAATACAAGATACCAACAGCTTTTGAATGTTAATATTTGAAATAATTCAGTTCCTTCGTATAATATAGCCTACTTTAGGAGCTACTGATAGTATAAAACCTGAAGTAGAAAAAGTATTTTTAAAAATTTATTTAGCCTGACTGGTTTGGCTCCATGGTTGAGCAACAAACAACCTATGAACCAGGAGGTCATGGTTCATTTCCTGGTCAAGGCCCCTTCCCCGGGTTGCGGGCTCAATCTCCAGTGTGGAGTGTACAAGAGGCAGCCAATCAATGATTCTCTCTCATTATTGATCTCTCCCCACCCCCGCCCTCCTCTCTAAAATCAATAAAAATATATTTTAAAAAATTATTTAGCTAGGTGAAGAAAATACTGACAAGATATGGGAAAAGCAATTTGACAAGTCCCGGAGGGATTCTTATACCCTGCCCCCAACACTAAATTAATCAATGAGCACGAATTTGGTCTGTAGTGTGTTAGGGTCAAAACATGCTCTCAGGGACTCCATAGTCACGTTTCTCTAACCCTTGGAAGCCCATTTTACAGACTGCAAAAGTAAGGTATAGAAAGCGAAGACTTCAGACGGTCATCTAGTCCCTTGCTGACTCAGCCAGTAATCCTTGCACCAGTAGCACTAAGTGGCAGCTTTTTAGAAATACAGACTCTCAGTGCCCCCAGTGCCTAACGAATCAGAACGTACAGTTAAATAAGACCCTCGGGTGATCTGGATTCTCATTACAGGCTGAGAAGCACCTGGTGAGCAGTGCTGTTGATGGGATTGCCATCTTACCTTTCTGCTTGGATAAACTGTCCCACATTGGGTCTTGGCTGAGATGCCACCTCCTCAAGGAAGCTTTCCATGACCTTTCTATCCCATAGTTGTCCTCGCCATGTGATTTCAGAACACCCTACACTTTTCCAGTCAGAGAAAATGTCACATTTTTTACAGCCAAGCGGGACAGACAGGCAATTCAATAAACTCAGTGAGGCCTGGGCCCTGGTACTCAACGCTCACTGGATCCACCAAAGAGGACCACGCATTCAGGGGTTATCTTCTTTCCCAAAGCGATTTCAGCGCAAAAACACCAAGCACATCTCTCTAGAATCTAAGATGACTAGTTGCACCTGGCCTTTGAATGGCATCACCTAAAGGCTTCAGGGCAGCCTGTACTATTCCATTTCTACTTAGAACCCTAGCTACCGTTTATGAGGTCTAGTTAATGGACTTGAACAGATGGTAATAACCACACCTCAAGTATCATCCCAATAAAATCTAGTAATTAGGGCAGCACCTCTCTTATCATTTCCAGTCTAGAGGGCCCCACCCTGTCCCCTAATTATCCAGGTCCACAGGGCACAGCCCCAGGGAAACAAATAAGGAAGCCCTTCTCTGCCTGCCCTTCCTCAGCCTCCCGCCAGTTCAGAGAGGCTCTGTCCCTTCCTGCTAAATCCATGGTGTTGTGATTGGGAATGAATGGTGGCTCTTTTTAAATGATGTTTGAAGCTCTGGGTATGACAGTATTTGCAGTCATCAGAGTTCATCTGGTCAGTTGGCTAACTCATAGGATGTCATAAGGAATGAGCAGCTGGCAAATGCCACACACACACACACACACACACACACACACACACACACGCTCATGGGAAGTGTGTGAATTGGCTTTGGAGGCTCTCCACCTTTTCTAAACCAAATGGTCAGTTCTACTGCAGCTGATGTTTGAGTTTTCCCTGGGATTAAGGCACCTCAGGACCTCAACTGAATTTATTTCCAGTATCCTTCCCATGTTAGTCTGGTACCCACCTAACACTTTCTCGAAGACTAGAGAAAAAGGGGTTACAAATGATGACTTAAAAGGAGATGGAGAAGGCAATGATATGAAGTAAATTTATACTGTCTTGGGAACATAGGGTTGAGAATAGGGCAGAGAAGCTTAGACTGCAGGTGAAAAATTTATGTTGAAAAGTAGAGAGAAGTACCTGACTAAGAGTTGAAGATAAGACTTGAGTGGCTCCTGAGATATTACCTAGGCAATTTAATTTCCTCTGGAGGCAACAGAATGGATGGCATAACTTTTTGTGATTTTATTTCAATTCTCTGACTTTCTCCCACTGGCAATACCTTAAAGGATCACAATTCCTATTGGATCCCTCCCTTTTTTTTTGGTCAGAAGTCTTTAAAAGTCTTACCTAGACAAATGAACTAAAAATAGATTTTAGAGCCTTTTTCTTTCCTGAGGGAAGAGAGGGGAACCAACATTTCAGGAGGGCTCCAGAGTGCCACTCAGTCAGGCTCCTTTGTTTTTCTATTTCATTGAATCAATGTACGCAGTATATCATTTATTTTACTTATTTTTCAGATGAGGAAATCTTAGAAAGTTGAAATCACCTGCCTGTGATCATGCATATTAACCCAAATAATGAACTCTAAAACTCACAGTCTTTTCCTTACTTCATGCTTCTGAACTTGTCCTTTTATTTTTGCATGCAGGTGGACAGATACATACAACCTGGCCTCAACACTGAACAAAATACAAAGATTTTAACTTATATCACATTAGATATCTATACTGTTTGTAATAACCATTTTTAAGCTTTATATGATTGGACTCAAGTGTTGAGAGTGTCATTTTTTATTTTTATTTTTTGATGATACTGTAAATTCCTCAAGGGAAGGGATCAACCTTTTCTACTTCTCTTCTGACCATGCTCCTGGTTCCAGCACATTCAGTGCTTGCACTCTGTAGACATTAGTATGAGGTTGATAACCAACCGAGGACAAGGGTCCTCGCTACTGAATTTGCTTTCCCCTTTGTCTTCAAAAATCCTGTCAAGGTAGCACATGAGAGGGTGTCCCATTTACTCAGAAGAGCCCACTGCCTGCCTTTCATTGCTGGCATCTGGTCTCAGAACTGCTTTTTTAAAAAATTAATTTTCCTAACCAGTGCTCCAACTTAGAGATCCGAATATTCTAAAAGGAGCTGGACATCTTTTGTCAACAGCTAAGGATATGGCTGGGCACTTGTGTTTGTGGCCTTGTCAAAGCCCTTCTAAATCTGTGAGATTGTAATGCCTGATGAGTCAGGACAGGAACTGAAGGCCCAGTGACATCAGGCTGAGCCATGTCAGGGATCTAGCTACTCCACTGGCAGGCTGTGCTCTGTTTTGCATGACTTACAGGATTCTGACTGCAGTTGGCTATTAAGTAGGTTTTAAAATATTTGCCTTATGTAACCATGTTAGATTTTTTTTTGTTAGCTCCTCAAAGGGTGTGTTAGGGCAGTGTATTAGTCAGGGCTTTAGGAGGAAAATGGTGGTATACATATGTAAATGGAGTAATTCAGAAGTGTGTGTGTGTGTGTTTACTTTTTACTTTATTGTGTTAATCCTACCAGAGGATATTTTTTTCCCATTGATTTTTTTAGAGAGAGTGGAAGAGATAGGGAGAGGTAGAGAGAGAAACATCAATGTGAGAGAGACACATTGATTGGTTGCCTCTCACATGTAATCTGGGATCAAGCCTGCAGCCTGCAATCTGAGGAATGTGACCTTGACTTAAATGAGTGCAGGACCCTTCAGTCTGCAGGCCGACACTGGAAAGGAGAGAAGAATCTTTTAAAGGGACAATTTACTAAGGCATGGGCGGAGTTAAAGGAGACTGACCTAGGATGGAACAGGAACCCGGGATTACCTACCCTGAGGAGCAGGTACCACCCATGGCCGGCAGGGTTGAGGGGAAGGACTAGTTACTGGAACCTGGAAAGAATAACTGGTATATAGAGGGTCATTGTGGTCTCTAAGTAGCAATAGGCAGCAATCTGGAAAGGAATGGGCTGGGGAAGAAATACTTTGACCTACTCTCTGCCTGTCCTTTTATCTCCACCTGTTGGTTGAACCCAACAAGAGTCAGAGAGCAAGAGGCACCTGATGAAATTCAGGCAAATCAGCCTTTCTGAGCACAGAGCAGTGGGAGGGAGAGTAAGACTAGGCCTGCGAGCAAATGGAAATGACCACGGGAGGCAGCATATCTTAAACCTTCTTGTTAGGAAATTATTTCCATTGGATGTAAGTGTTCTTTAGGAATAAAAAAAGAAGCTTGTATGAGAGGATAAGGTAGAAAGTGCAGTTAAACAAATTTCTTTTTTTTTAAGATTTAAAAAATATATATATATCTTATTGATTTTTTACAGAGAGGAAGGGAGAGGGATAGAGAGTTAGAAACATCTATGAGAGACATTGATCAGCTGCCTCCTGCACAACCCCCACTGGGGATGTGTCCAAAACCCAAGTACATGTCCTTGATTGGAATCAAACCTGGGACCTTTCAGTCCTCAGGCTGACACTCTATCCACCAAGCCAAACCAGATTTCTTTACTTCGGGACTTCCTAAGAGCTCTAAAATGCTAATGCACACAGTGGTTCTTTAATGGAAATGGTCTGTCTCCCAAACTTCGCTGGCCATGGCCATGATCCCTTATTTTAAGAAATATCCCACAGGACTCACATCACCACGACTTGCTTTAGCTTAACATTCATTGATTGAAGGCAAAAACAAACCAACAAAAAACCCACAAGTAATAATAAATGAGGAAATCTTGGGAAATAGGTGTTGCTAAATTATAGGCAGCCATAGAATGTGTAGCAATCAATGAAAAGGGACCCTCAAATAAAAAGGAACGTCACTGCGTTTTTCTAATCCGAGTTTGGCTTTGCCATGAGGAATGAGAGGCCTCGTGTGACGAAGGTCTGGCCAACTCCCATGACGTCAGTCCCGCAATGGGTCCAGCCAGTGACGCTGTCATTCTCCTCTTTTTCTCTAAAACTGTGGAAAATGCCACTTGCCTCTCAAGACCACCCACCGATGCCCCATTACCCCCGGCATGTGGGTGGCCTGTGTGTGCCTGGCAATACCACAAGCCTGACTCCCAGAGCAGTTAGCTCACTCCTTTTGGTTTTCCTTATCACTCAGCTGTCTAAGATGCAGTGTGGGAAAACCAACTGACAAGTTATCTTGTTGATTGATCACCAATTGCATAAGTAATAGTTTCCTGGCTAACAATCTTCTATTCATCAATAATCTTTACCACTCTGAGACTTTCTTATTGGCTTTTTCCCAGCAGGGAAACCAAGTATCAGGAAAGTGAAGTGACTTACGCCAGGTCACGTGGCCACATTGGAACTGAAAACCGGGTATTTTTTGGTCCCTAAGTTGATGCTTTCCTTATCTTGTTGGCTGTATAATGAGAGGAGGGGAATTGCTATTTAAAACCCAAAGCATGTAGGGATATTGCATAAATGAAGACAGGGACCCTACCTCTGTAGTGCCTGCTTTCTCTTGCAGAGACTGGAGGGAGTAGAGAAGAAAGGTCACATTTCAAAATGTATTTCTAGTTCTTTGTTGCTGCTAAGAGGGTAGCACCCCGAAGGGACTGCCCGGGTCTTGGCAGGGCAAGTAATGAAGCTTCAGTTATGCAGTGATAAGTTCAGATACATATAAGGAAGGTAGAAAGGGATTCGTCTGTATTAATAAGTGAAGGGAATTGAGTTTGGCCCTGAGAGAACACCAAAGGGAACAGAGAATAAGGAAGTCTAAGGCAAGATGGAGGGGACAATGACAGCCAGCAAGGTTCACTGGTAATGTGACTGGGGGACTTCTAAGATTACAAAGGCCCATTGTTCGACTTGATGATGTTTAGAGCTTTGATGCCATAATTTTTCCTCTGAGCCTCAAAGGTGAGCCTTGTGTGGGAGGTGTTTTTGCAAGAAATCATGCCCTAATGCGGGCAGCCCATGGATAACAGCAAGTCACCTCGTTCACAGGACTAATTTGGGGGAAATGAGCTCAGAGAAGGAAGTGGTGGGGAAGATGAGAAGACTCAGAGACCCTTCTTCTAGTACCAAGAGCCTCCCAAAGAGCCAAAACCAGTTTAGCTCCGTGGATAAAGCGTCGACATGCGGACTGAAAGGTCCCAGGTTCGATTCCAGTCAAGGGCATGTATCTTGGTTGTGGGCACATCCCCAGTAGTGGTGTGCAGGAGGCAGCTGATCGATGCCTCTCTCTCATTGATGTTTCTAACTCTCTATCCCTCTCTCTTCCTTTCTGTGAAAAATCAATAAATATATATTTAAAAAAAAAAGAGCCTCCAAATTTGGAGGCATGAATGCCATCCTTACATGGAGGATAGAGTTGAGCAATTTCATTGGCCCCTCAAACAGTCAAATACCTTGCCTGACTTTGGGCTTTTGCTACGTCTGTGCCCATTGACCCATCACTGGGCTTGGTTTGTCCTAGGGAACTCCTGACCCCCAGGCCCTTCCTTTCCAAGCATCAGCCCTCAGGGTCTGTTGTCACGGTCTGTCAACAAGTAAAAACCAGTTCCTGCTTCACACGCCCAACTCCAAGAGCACTGTATATTGTGGTACCTACAGTAACAGGAAAATGAGGTTTTCTTTATTGTTTGTTGTTGTTTTCAACTCTCAGGCTTAGCTGACCTGGACGGTACTCCCAACCACCTGGTGGGAGTTGGCCTCCGCGACCACACCTGTCTGCCACTTCCCAGGCTGCACTGACTGCACACTGACGCAGCCCAGGACTCCACGCTGTTCCGGGGATGCTCCCTTCCTGACAGCTCACCTGTCCTCTGCCTGGTGCGATGCCTGCTTTTCCCATTATTCATTCCTCCTATTTGGTTGCCACCTTGTGAGCGGCCTGCAGGAACACACAGTCCCCTGCCACATGTGAGCCACATGGTGGAGAGCTCTCCTTGTGGCAGGTGACAAATGCCCCACCAAGATGTCCCTGAACCTGTGACTGTGTTCCCTTATGTGGGTGGTTAAAGGGGCTTTGCTGATGTGATTACCGGAAGGCTCTTGAAACGGGGAGATTATTTAGGGTTACCCAGATGAGCTCAGTGCCATCCCAGTGGTTCTTAGAGGAGGGAGGCGGGAGGGTTGGAGTCACAGGAGGAGATGTGAAGGTGGAAGCAGAGGCAG
>PVJN01058834.1:0-12042 GCA_004026805.1 Lasiurus borealis | reverse complement strand
CAGCTTATTTGACTGAAGCCCAGAGTGGTTAAGAAATTTGCATAAGATCACAGAGCCATTTGCAAGGCCAATGCCTAAAGCCTCCCTGCTCCTCTGCCTCCTTCACCCAGCCCCATGTTCTCTGCCAGCCCTATGCATATGAGGGAGACCCTGTAATGAGGCCTGAAGTTTCATCCATTTGTGAAACCTCTAATTAGTGCATTACACTACCTCCTCCTCTCATTCCCTGTAAGGTGTCTTTTGATGGATGGGGAAGCTGAGATTGAATCAAACAGCCAGAAAACTAGAAGAGCAGGACCTGCCTACCAGATATGATGACTAGGACTGTGTGATTGGGTTTCCAAGTACCCTGTTAGCTGTGGGTTCATCTGTGCTCAGTCTCTGAGCCAAGAGGACTCAGGGGACAGTACTCTCTAGGAAGAACCCCACCAGTAGCAGGGGCTGGGGCTCCAATCTAGATACCAACCTAGACTATCTGTCTACCCCACTGCAGCCTCTTCTAATCACTTCCTATCTTGATTACCCAGGATAGAGACCTGGAAAGGTACCAAGAGTCCTGAAAAATTTCATGGTCTTTGAAGTCAAATGAGCCTGGATTTGAATTATGGTCGGTTTGTAGCTGTGTGATCTAAGAAAAATGCTCAATCTCTTTGCAGTTATTTTCCTCATCTGTAACATAGAGATGAAAAGGGGATACAGATTAAATGAGATAATATATGACTAGCACTGAGTTATTGGTCCTAAGTAAGAATTCAACAAATGCTTGCTACATAGCTTTCAGGAGTCTGCTTGAACCAAGGCCTTCCCTAATCCACATCAGGAGGAGCAGCAACCCTGAAAGAACCCAATCTTGTCCTCCTGTTTGCCACCTACACATCCTCTAAACATGCCCTCTCTGTCTGGTGCCCCAGACACTGGCTGGGGACCTAGGGAAAGGTTCCTACTTGATAGTGAGTGTGACTCTCTCCCTGGGGACCTCTGCGTCTGGGTCCTCCTCATTCTGAGTATCAGAATCCAATGAGTCAAACCCAAGTTTGGAAAGATCCCTGGGACCTTGCCATGTGGGCTTCTGGCATCCCTAGTTACTATCCTCCAGAATCACTCTTTTTTTTTTCTTTCTGGCCATCATTGAACATCCAGGCTACCTCACAGTACAAACCAGTGACTGTGGGATCATCTCCTCCCCACACCAATAGTCAAGGAGAAAATCTATTCCTCATTTGATCATCTCACTAATGCTTCACTTATTAATTCAACAAATTTTTATAGAACATACTACATGTCAAGACCTGTGCTAGGTACTAGGGGAAGCAAAATGAACAAAGCTGTAGCTAGAAAACAGTGGGATGAAAGAAATGATTGTCAGCAGTAGGGGTGGGACAGGCAGAATGACTGGGTTGAGCCCATCTACTCCCTGAAGTCTTGGCTCCTCCCTGCAGCATCTCCAGCCCCCTGGCTGCTCTGACACAGGGAGGCTCAGCAGCCCAAGAAATGGTTGTTGGGCTCCTTCATTGTGACAGGAGTTTAAACCACAATGAATATTTATAGGACATGGCTAAGAGATTATCCTAATGTGTGTTTCAAGTCCATTGATGTTCAAGCTCAGAGACAGACTCTGTTTGTTCAAGAGCAATAACATGCATTCACAGTGTTACAGAGCCAGCTGTTGGGGGAGGGGTGGAGGTTCTGGGGATTGCTGCCTCTTTAGGTTTTATTCAGGTTGAAAATATTTGAGGATTCTGACTCAGGTTCAATGTACATTCGTTAATAATAATTATAATAAATATGATGGTGTAAACATTCCCATTGATTGAGTGCTTACTATATGCCAGGCACTAAGTATTTATGCAGATTGATTTCTATGAGATTGGTAGATTAGGCTGTTAGCCTCTTGTTATAGATGAGAAAGTGAGGCACAAAGGACTTACCCCTTCATCTCTGTTTCAATGGACAACCGTGTCTGCCACCTGCATTTTTAAGCTGGACTCTGAAATTATTCCAGATTCCTCTCTCTCCCTTTATCCATTGGCCTCACACTATCAGACCTGCTAATATAGCCAAACTGTGTCACCTCCTCTCCATCCCTACAGTAATGACTTCATTGTCTGTTTCCTAGATTATTATCACAAAACAATCTTCTTATCTCCTGTTTCACCACCTCCAATCCTTCTTCCATTGTGCCTCTAGAAAGAAAACATAAATTTGAATGCTTAACTTTCCTACATAAAAAACTTAAAACTCTCCATTAATTGCTCATTAGCCAATGACTTGTCTCCTTCCTCACTCTCCACCATCATCACTAGGCAGTGAGCTTTTTAAGAGTGACTTTCTCCTGACAATCTGTTTGAAGTGTCCTGCACACAAAATTCTGGTTCACAAGGCCATGCCCTTACTCACACTGTTCCTTCTAGCTGGAATGTTATCTCCTCCCATCTGAAGTTCCCTCATTGTCTAGTACTTTTTTCAGCAATCCTATCTTCCAGGAACTACAAGCAGACTTCTCCAAAGGGGGCTAGAAGCCTGCCCCTTATACTCTAAAAGCATCAGCACTACCCTCTACCACTACACATGGTGTGCTGGATTGTAATTATTTATTTCTCTTGTTTTTCCCTGACCTAAGGATATGTTTTTGTTGGAAAGAGATAGAGAGAGAGAGGGAGAGAGAGAGAGGAAGGAAGGAAGGAAGGAAGGAAGGAAGGAAGGAAGGAAGGGAGGAAGGAAGGAAGGAAGGAAGGAAGGAAGGAAGGGAGGAGGAAAGATTGAGAGAGAAACATCCATCAGTTGACTCCGCTGTGTGCCCCAATCTGGGATGGAACCCTAACCAAGAATTGAACCTGCAACCTTTTGATGTATGGGATGATGCACCAACCATCTGGGCCACCCAACCAGAGCTGATTATTTCTCTTTTTGCTTGTACTGCTGGACAGCCAGCTCACTGAAAGCAGGAATCCTTTCTTATTCATTTCTGTATATCCTGTTATTATCAAGGTGCATACTACTGAATGGATGCTGAGTGCATTTTCATTGACCTCAATTAGATTTGTTAAGTTAACCTTACTCAGGGGTTTTTAGAATGAAAAGTGATCTATAGCAGGCACTTCAGCAGGGTCAGAAGAAGCTAAGCTAATTTTGGAATGTCCCAATTGTGACACAGACCTCATCTGAGTTCCCCAACTGTGGCAGTGTCCATTGTAAAGCTAAAATATAGTAGCACCATCTTGACTACTCAGAGCTGCTGGAGGAATGTGGTGGGGATTTGGGGGCAGGAGATCAAGGAGAAGCTTTCCTCACTGCGAGGAAAGCCATGCTCACAATTACTCTATGTCTCTCCTATGTACTCTTCAGTTGAAGGTGTAACATACAGGTTGGGGCAAAGGGAGGTTTATAGTTGTTTGTATAGAAAATAATACAATAAATAATAATACAAGGATAAACTATGTTTCCCATATTCACAACTGTAAATCTCCTTTTGCTCCACCCTGTAAAAATTTCTCTGTTAGGGGAAGTCACTTATTTCTATTTCAAATCCTACCTTTGTATAAGGCCTCGTATTTTGGCCCCTTGGTTAGTAATTAGAAGTGCCTGTTTCAAGTCTCGGGGATAGAAGTTCCTTGCAATCACTTATCTGCCACGTTCTGCCTATAAATTAATCCATCAAGGAAGATGGTGTTTCCTCTCAAGTCTTAAGGGATTCACACCACTTATGCAAATTCCTGGAGACTGCAGTCTGAGTTCAGATGACCTAGTGAGTTCAGGAGCAGAGCTCTTTAAGTGGCAGGCCTATATTTGCATATAGAATGATGTTGGCTCAGCCAGCCCTAGGATCTCAGGTCCATTGTTCCCTTAAGTGGCCTCTGAGTCCTCACACTAAGAGGAGGAAGCTCAAGTGGTATACTGAGTTATCTGAACTCTATTTGCTAATTCTCCATTTTCATTTTGCAGAATATTCCAATGAATCTGAATAGGTTAGACCCCACTCAGCCTCCTTGTAATACATTTAACCATTCATTCATTTATTCATCCATCATCATTACTTTCATGCACCTGCTCTGTGCCCTCAAACCAGCAGTTACAGGAGGGCAGAACTCTTCCAAGGGAAGGGCTGGCATCCTGGCTTTACCCGGGCAATGCTTATAGGCTTCTAATTCATGAGGTGAGCCGAGATGGTAGGAAAACCCATTCATATTTACTGAGAGTTGGAGATTAGGATTGACAAATATATTGCACACCTTCTGGACTTATTTCCACAGTGCTCCTGGGAGGCAATGTTAGTGGCATGCAGGTTAAGACACATTTGTTCTTCCTAGTACCAATGGAAGGAGTGTGATATGATGGAAATGCATGGTCTTAGAGTAATCACATCTAACCCTACCATTTTATATGATTTTGAGCAAGACGTTTAACCCCTTGAAACTACAAAGGGATAAAAATGGCACTTCACAGGATTGTTCCTAAAGGATTCTATGAACTAATAGTTACAAAGTACCTAGCACAGTGCCTGGTACCGAGTAAATGCTTCATAAATGTTACTCACTTTCTGCTCTATACCACAATTTTAGCTCCTTTAAGGCATATGAAAAAGACTATGACAGAATACCAAATTAAAAGCTTTCAAACAGCTTCCTAGATATTTGAGTTAACAATAAAGGAGAATCTGTATTAAGCACCATGAAAGATATGCCTTCAGGGAGTTCCAAAGGAAACATAGAAGCAAGAGAAGTAAAGCTGTGGAGAGGAAATAGAACAAATACTAGATGAGACACAAGGACAGATGCATAGATGAAAGATGGATGAATTGATGGTTGGACACATAAAATGTTAGATGATAGACAAATAGTTCAATGCAGGTAGATAGATAGGCTTGCATTTGAAGGATCTCTGTTATTATTAGGAATGAGAGAGATGGTTTGTCAAATGCCTAAAAGCATAGATACTCAATGGAAAAAAGAGGTAAGTCTGTATAGAAGTTATACAGATGTAGAAAGACAGATCTACTTGAAACAGTAACTTAGCAGCAAAACTCTGCCTGAGCTGTCAACCTGCCCAATTTCTGGTCCATGTAAGAGTCCTCTTTGTAATTCCCTGGCAACTAGTATTTACTATAAGCCTCTGTGAAGACTAAGAGCTTACTCTTCCCATCTACCACTGTGGATGGCATGTAATACCACTTATTAACAATCTGTGCAGTACTAGGGTTTTTCTCAAAATCCCCTCAAGTGCACTTGAGGAAAATATCATTCTCATTGTATAGAAAAAACCTGTATGCACACATCTTACAGCTAATTATGGGATTCAGAATCTTCACCAGGTCTTTAGGACTCCAAAGCCTACTGTTCATAGAAGAAACAATTCTTTAGGTGTAGACCTTGTGTAGCCTGAGAACTCACCCCTCAAAAGCCTTTCCTAGCCTTAAACAATAGCCTTGCCCCCTTTCTCATATCTGTAGAACTCTCATTAATTCATTCCTTCCCCACCCCCGGGGAAGGTACTTACAACCATCTATTTTAAATCTCATTTCTGCTTAAATTCTGTTTCATAAATTCTTCCTTTGTTCTTTCTTAAAATTAGAAAGAATTATCAAAAGCTAATAGAAATTTTAAAGACTTGCTCTTGCTTTCATTCATGCTGACCTGACAAAAGGTCTATTATCTGTCTCGTTGCACAATCTAATGTCTTCCCTCCAAAAGATGTATTAGTGCCTTTAGCTATTCAAGGGATTCAACTGACTGGGCATGGTTGGATCATTGTAACTTGATTTATCAGACTCTTAAAGTAGGCCTACCTGGGGACCAACCATGGAGCCTCTCTGGGAGCCATGCTACTTGACCTTCAGGACTGAGAAGGCAGCAGATGATGTCATCACATTTGCTAGCAAGGCTCCAAGAGCAAAATGCCCTTGATGTGGAGGGATTTGAAAGGCTGGCCGGCCCATTCTTCATAAAGTTCTTCATAGACCTCTGATGTCAAGCCCTGAGTTAACCAACAAATTCAGAAATTTTTATCACAAACTTTCTACATTTTAGACATTGTGGAATACATAAAATGCCAAGCTAAGGCCCATTTTTTTTTTGCAGTAAAGAAACGGTTGCAGGGAAGAAAACACACAAAACAGGCTATTTAACACTTTTATCTTCTTAGCGGTGACCACTGCTATGATAATGATCAGAGCAAAGTGATTTAGGAGCACAGCAAACCAGGAATGTTCTCCACAATATCCACACTATTAAGAATTGTAACCTCTATTTAGAAACCTTCAATCACAGGGTCCTCAGTACTCTACTCTGGTGTTTTTAAGGGACAATATAAAGTACTGGCTTAATCTAATAAACACAATAAACTGAAGAATAAAATAGAACCAGAGGCATGGAAACATGCACCAGACTGAGGAATCTCAAAGGAAAGGGGGTTGGAGTGCAGGAAGAGATTAACCAAAGAGCTTATATACATACATGGATAACCCATGGACATAGACAATAGGGTGGTTAAGGCCTACAGCAGGACAGGAACTGAGTAGAGAGTGGCAGGGAGAAAAAATAGGGGGATATCTGTAATACTCTCAATAATAAAGATTTAAAAAATTAAGTGCTATTACTATATATATATAAAAAAGGTATAGGTTCTGGAGCTACAGCATTTTGGTACTTTATTTAAGCACTCAGTAATTAAATGGGGAAACAATAGTACACATCTGAATGAGCTATTACAATAATTAAATAAATTCTGACATGTGAGTTACTTTAAATAGAGGCTAGCACATCATAAACATGCATGTTAATGTGAGCCACTGCTGCTTTGAAGAAGAAATGCTAGAAAACTTCCATATACTGAGTCTCAGACTGCTGTGGTCTAATATCCACCCAATAGACCCAGTGCCCTCCGCTCTGGGGAAAAGCCTGAATAGGCTCAACCACTGCAAGGGAACATTCAGAGCTTGTTGACTAAGCTGTAAAGAAAGGCAGATTCTGTGCTATTCTTTTCAGAAGAAAAAGTTGCTATTGACCCTTCATCTAATGTAGTGATTATATGGACTGCCCTAATGAAAAACTGGGATACCCAAAGATGAGGTTTGCTTGTAACTTTACTTGGAAGTGACTAGATATCACAACTAAAAGGCTAGATTCTTATTGAGCAAATTCCATAAGCAGAAACCTCTGTTGTTGGTACAGTAGGAACTGGAAAGATGCATAAAAAATAGTTCCTTGGTGTGAGGCTTAGAACTTGAACTCTGATACGTGATTTAAATTTAAATCTCAGCTCTGCCACTTTCTAGATGTGTGTGACCTTGAGAAAATAACTTAAATTCACTGAGCTTAAAATTCCTCATCTATAAAATGAGGTGATCATAATAATAGCTGTCACAGAGTGTGGCTGTGGGAAATAAATGACAAGATATTTTTAAGTTACTTCCCCAGAACCTAGAATATCATAAATACCAAGTTAACAGTGGGTAATTATTAATGTCTTACAAACTCACAGTCTGATGGGGAGGACGAGATAAAGACAGTTGGATGCATAAATAATTATGATTATAACTAGGTTGTACACATATAAACACAGGTAGAAGACAATGGGAGAGAAAGGAAAACTGGAAGAAACTATCCTTGAGGAGATAATGTTGCATTACATGGTTGCAGACAGATGGATAAAAAGCTTTTTCTAGAATTCATTTCTTCATTCATTCAATAGGCTCATATAGTGGTAACAACATCCTTGTTCATTAGTCACTGTGCTGGAAGATAGGAGTTGATCTGCTTGTTGGGGAGGCAGAATTCCCAAAAGCAAAAATAGCAGTGGGGCAAGAGAGTAAACAAAATACCCAAGAAATAGTGAGAATGCCATCATGAAGAGAAATAAAGTAGGTACCGATAGCAGAAGACTGATGTAGC
Source organism: Lasiurus borealis (assembly GCA_004026805.1). Taxonomy (NCBI): domain Eukaryota; kingdom Metazoa; phylum Chordata; class Mammalia; order Chiroptera; family Vespertilionidae; genus Lasiurus; species Lasiurus borealis. The sequence goes on along the minus strand of PVJN01058834.1, from coordinate 4,156 downwards.
AAAAAGACTTTGAGGGCAGACTAAAGAATTGGAACTTCATTCTTATGCCCATAGTTCTCAAACAGATGATTTTCCCCCTGAGGACATTTGGCAATGTGGAGAGAGATTTTGGTTGTCACGACTGCAGGTGTGCTACCGGCCTTTAATGGGTAGAGATCAATGATGCTGCTAAACACCCTGAAATGCACAGATACACACACACACACACACACACACACACACACACACACACACACACACCAAAGTATTATCTAGTCTAAAATGTTAATGATTCTAAGTTCTATGCAGTGGGTAGATGGAGCCGGTTTAGGAATGGTAGTGAGATCAGTGATTAATCCAATTCTCCAAAGGATATAGGACTGTGGGAGGTGTTGGAGTCAGGGAGACCAGGAGATGGAGATTTCAGATGCTTTGGAAAGAGGAACTGATGAGACACTAAGAGGAGATGGCTAATGTGAGAGACATTGCTAAGGACAGTTAGCTAACTAATGATGTCCCAGGATTAAAAAACTACATAAGGAAACACTAAGCAGGTGATAGGAACTCAGTAAATATCACTCTAGTTATATTTCCTTCCAGGTATTTTAAGATAAACTTTCAATTTTGGATAATGTTTGATTTATGGAAATGTACAGATAGTACAGAGGATTTCCATACACCCTTAACTCGGTTTCTGCTAATGTGAACATCTGCCATAACCACGGTGCATTTGTTATAATGAAGCTGTAGACTTTATTTAGATTTCACCAGGCTTCCCACTCATGGCCTTTTCCAGTTTCAGGATCCAAGCCAGGACACCACATTACACTTAGCTTCCATGTGTTTTCTATGTGCCTATTTGTTTGTTGAGAAATAAATGCATTCACAATTGTTGAAATCAGCTTCTCTCCAGAGCTCTTCCTAGCAGATCCAGATGAAGAGAGATCTCCTGCTTTGGTAACATCAGCTGTGGGCTCTGCTCAAAGTTCTCAGTAACTACTGTCTTGGCAGGAAATAGAAACTGCAATTGACACTTTCTTCTGTAAATGGAATGACTAAATTAAGCCAAGCTGTAGCTTTAAAAAATTTTCTTTTAGAAGAATTAAATATCTCAATTTAGTAGTATGAAATTCAAATGAAAAGCTCCAAATTTCAGATTATCTTAAAAAATAAATTAAAACTATTAACTAGGGTTATAGAAACAGATTGTTGAGCCAGTTCAAACAATCCTCAGGACCCAATATGTGTGTCTAATGTGTGTGAGATGATGCTCCAATTCGACTACTTTTGACCCTTCTGTCCTTTCCTTTCTTTGTGGTCAGTACTCCTAGAGTAAGCACAGAGAAGCCAAGTATAGATAACTGGTGGCCTTCAGTCTTGGCCTTGATTTCTCTCCCTTGTCCTTGCCACTCTTGTCATTAATCCCTTGGTCTCAATTCTGGTTCTTCAATTTCCTTAGCTTTGTCCTCCAAAATCTGATGCCTACCTCAGTTCCCTTTACTTATCCTGTTTACTTTTCTTTTTATATTAAATTACACTATTAAAATTCATTTTCTAGAGAAAATTGAAATTACTTGTACTTCTATCACTATTAACATTTTTACATTCTGTTTTCTAAAATACACATATATATTCTACCTAAATAGTCTCTAGTAGTGGTAATAACATAATGCTATGTAGCATTTGTGCATGTATCAAGTTAGTCCTCACCATGTGCCATGAAGAGGCACTATTATTATGTTTGTTTTATAGATGACAACATGGAGGCTGGGAGAGTGAATGCCTTGCTTAACATCACACAGCTGGGAAATGGAGAATCTAGGATGAGAAGAGTAAGGCTCCAGAGCCTGTGATATTAACCATGATGCCAGATCTCACAAAACATTCTCTCATTGCCTACTTCAATTTAAAATATATGATTGACGTCTTTCTCTGTCAAAACATACATTGTCCTTTTAGATATTCTTCATATGTCCAATCTTGTGCACAGTGGTTCAATAACCACCCTTCACCATAATCATAGGACTCATCTGGATTTATTCACTCAGTATTTTCTTGTTTTTATAACTCTTTTTGTCATCTTTGCTTCTGCTTCTAAGTCTTCTTTTCTCCCTATAGCTGTCCCTAACTTTTACACACACACACACCCTGGTCCATTCCTTTGTTGGTACAGTTAGTACTGCTAGCTACACACCTCCTATGATAGTTGCACTCATTTCATTAGTGGAGAATGATAACTTTATTATGAAGGCTTCACTGTGGAGTCTTTCTCTAGGTTCATACAAATATTTATACAGCAAATACTTAATGGACATTCATTCTTTTTAAAATATGTTTTAATTGACTTTTAGAGAGAGGGGCAATAGGAGAGAGAGAGACAGAAACATTGATTGGCTGCCTCCTGCATGCCCTCCACTATGAATCAAGCCCATAACCCAGGCATGTGACCTGATCAGGAATCAAACTCATGACCTCTTGTTTCATGGGTGGACGCTCAACCACTGAGCCACACCGATTGGGCTGGGCATTCATTCTTTACAAAATGTTCTAGGGACACAAAAGTATAGCTCTCTTCTAGAAATTCTAGTGAATGACAGACAAGGAGAACCAACAGACATGTAAACTACTAGTAAAACGAAGATAATAACATGAGGTGGGAGCCAAGAGGAAGCAGCTGTGAATTGTGATCAGAAGACCAGACACAGGTTCCTACAATCAGTGAGCAAATGACTAATTATCATGTACTTGTCTTGTCTTCAGAGGGTGTCACATATAATGGTCTGACAGGCTGGATCACCCAGGAGTCAGGAGGCCAACATTTGAAGAGGAACAGCAGCAGGGTGACCAACTTAACTGATTTGCCCATGACTGAAAGAAGGTACCCAGGACATGGGGCTTTCAATACTAAAATCAGAAAAGTCTCAGGAAAACAGAGACAAGTTGGTCACCCTAAATAGCACTGAACAATAGAGACACAATGTATTGCCCTTTTGAATTCACATCCTAGAGAAGAGAGACAGATTGTAAACTAATAAAGGATGTAATGTCAGGTGGATGAGTGAATGGAGAAAAGGCAGAGTAAAGGAGTAGAGAGGGACTGGAATGCAAGGATTCAGGGGGATGATCTACAATTTGAGCAGTTGGGGAAGGCCTTTGAACAGTTGTCATTTAAGCAGAGACATGAACATAGAAAGAGAGACAGTCATGAAAAAAAAAAAAAGGAGAAAAATGCTCCAGGTGAGTGCAATTCAGTGTGGGAGGGGAAAGGACTGGGGATGGGATCAGAGAGGAGGCCAGGAATCAGATCCCACAGACCCTGTGGGTTGTAAGTAGTCCCTTGGGTTTCATTCCAGGAGAGAGAGAATGTTGGAAGCTTTGAGGAAAGAAGTGGTGTCACCTGATATATGCTTTCCAAGGACCACTCTGGCTGCTATGTGGGAACAGGGTGTCGGTAGGACAGGGTGGAAGCTGGAAGACTAATTAGGAGGCTATGCAGTAATCCGGAGAAGGGCAACATATGCATCAGAAAGTGCAGAGGCCTCAGACAGACCAAGGCTTACAATCAACCCTGTCATCACTAGTGCAAATGACTTCATTTTTCTTAGCCTTTAATCTTCTTATCTAGGAAGTAGGGATAACAAATTGTGAGAGTTAAATGAAACAAAATGTGTAAGTGGCTAGCAAAGTGCCTACAGTTCTGTTATGAAAACACTAGGATGCCATAGGAATGAAAATGTTGAATGGCTAATCTGATTCTTCAGGCCAGTGACTGGCACAACAGAAGCACGAGTGGGTATTCAGACAAAAATGCATATTGACCTGTGTAGATGCAATATTCTACTTCTGTTAGTGCATACATACACTTTTTTTATTGCAATCAAAATGCTAACAGTTTCACAAATACACTTAGTTTTATGCTTCTATCACTTTCCTCCTTGTGGATTCTTCTACTCAAGAATGCCAACTCCGGTAGAGAGCAGCCAAGATGGCGGCATAGGTAAACACCTACACTGCTGCCTCACACAACAATTTCAAAACTACAACTAAAAGACAGAACAGACATCATCCAGAACCACAGGAAAGCTGGCTGAGTGGAAGTTCTACAGCTAGAAGGAAAGAGAGGGGCTCACAGACACCCAGAGGAACTGCAAAAAGCTGAGGTACGGAGACGCGCGCG
>PVJN01058833.1:0-12089 GCA_004026805.1 Lasiurus borealis | reverse complement strand
GAAGTCCAGAAAAGCGTTAGGGTTCTGTGACTCAGCCCCTGTGAGGGACCTGAATCCTACTCAGGGGATAGCAGAGACAACGTCCTGAGCAGATTATGCTGCTGTAAAAATGCATGTGCTTAGGCCCTCTTAAGAAGCAAATTAAACAGTCAAAAGGCACCCGTGTCTTAAATCAAGACTGTTTTTTCCTGAAAAAGTAATTTTGCTTTTCAAGTTCTCTGACCCCGAGAAACTCATCTGCTTCACCCCTGGCTGACCCTCCCCCCGGAGTCCTCCCACACAAAGTGAGGAAAATCTGAGAAATTATTTTCAGATTAATGACGTTTTTACAAAGACTAAATCTAACATTTCATAAAGTTGACATATTATGTATAGAAGCATTTAATTAAACATTCATTTTTATCCTGCGGCCTTCCTTTTGTGAATTTTTCAGGACCTGCCCATTTGCACATGCCCTAGACTACGGGGGACTACTGACAGGATGTTTGGGGAGTTTGGGGCTTCCGATTATGAATTCGGGATATTCTAGGGTGTCCTGTCTCCTTGGGCCCAAGCACATGGACCCATGGGCCAGAGGACGGAGTTGCCTTCCACTCTAAACATTCAGACCGAGGAGGTTGGAGAGGCCTTAATGTCACCCATCATTTTAGAGAGGGGTAAACTGAGGCCCAGAGAGGCAAAGGGCCTCCAAGAGGTCACCTTTGGAAGTGCCCTATGAGCTAGAGGCAGGCACTGGCCAGAAAACAAGCCTCGTGCCTTTCTGGAGGAGGTCCTTGCTTGCAGCCTCACCCAGGCTGGGAGCATTAAACCAGTGGGGTTGGGAGTGATGGCAGGAGGTCTAGGTCCAGGACTTGTCCCAGACAGTCACCCCCCTACCTCCAACCCACCACCCTAGCTTCCCAGTCAGGGTACAGCTTAGCACCTGCTACTTTTCCACAATGACTCCCATCCCCACTCTCCCTCCATTGAGCGATGGGGGTGCACCCGTAGCAGGCACAGCAATAATAATAAAGTGGGACCCTCAACTGAGCATCTTGGTGAGCACCCCATCCCCCACCCTGAGAAAGACCCTCGGCCTGGGTGTGCCTGTCCTGCCCAAACAGTACCCGCTGGGGCACCGTGTGTCCTGGCGGGCTCTGGTGATGTGCTAAGCACCACATGAGGTCTGCCTGCCTTTCCACTGTTTGGGTTGGAAGATTCCCCTTCCTTAGAATCCACTCCCCATTTGACTTGCTCCTCTCTGAGGAGTTCCCCTTCTTGCAATCAAAAGATCCTCGAGTACACCGACATGCCGCCAGCGAGCGCCTTCCAGCGCTGGCCAGGGCAGCAGTTCCTCCTCTGTGGCAGGCCAAGTGTCTCTCCAGAGAATAACAACAACTGCCAGAGGCTGAGCTTTATTATTATTGCTGTGCAAAAACTGCTACCGACTGGGGAAAGGTCTTCAGCCATCCCACTCCCGCCTTAACCTCACTTTCCTCGAGTGATCCTTTGATTAGTCATGCACTTCCATTTAAAAGTTGTGTTCTGGCCAGCTGACCTAATCATCCCGTGGTTGGGTAGGTTCATGGCCATTATAAATTCACAAACTGGCTTTCGAGTACAAATCATTCTTGAGTGACCTCCACTTCACCTCCACGGCGCTCGGTTGAGCCCTGTCATTTGTCCAGGGAACCCCTGCAACAGCCTCAAGACAGCAGGGCCCAGCTCCAATCCTTTTTCTCTAGCTGCTCCCCTCCCAAAGCACCAATCCCGAGCCAGCGAGCAGCAGCGAGGGAGCGAGGCTCCGGTTCAGGACCCTTTGCTAGGTCCCGGGCCTTGAGAATGACTGCGGGCTGCAGCTCACCTCCACCCACCGCTCTGCCCCTTCTGACTCCCCTCCGCTCTTGCCAGGAGGCATTACTCCAAGCTCTTCAAATAGGACTGGTGCCTTCCCGGCTCTGCTCCTGTTCCTCATTGCCTGGCATTCCTTTTCTCTGAGACCTGTCCTCTCACCTTTCCTTCCTTTGGACCCTCTTCGCTCTGTCCTTTGTGCTTCCTCAGAACTTCCTCTCCTTTAAAACTAACACGCTCTGCAGTCGGTTTGACCTACTGTTTGCCATCTCCATATTTATCCCAGGATCATGAGCCTCAAGATGTGCTTTGTTCATTTCTATACCTCCCCTCACCCCAAGACTGACTACAGCATCCTGCATCAGTACATTAAACTAGCCCTAGCAGGTTTGGCTCAGTGGATAGAGAGAGGTTGGCCTTTGGACCAAGGGCCCTCGGTTAGATTCCGGTCAAGGGCATCAACAGCATGTACAGTGTTGCAGATTCCTCCCTGGCCCGGGCCCAGATTGGGGCTTGTGCCAGAGGCAACCAATGGATGTGTTTCTCTCACATCGATATTTCTCTGTCTTTCCCTCTTCCACTCTCTCTAAAAATCAATGGAAAAATATCCTCGGGGGAGGATTGAAAATCAACAGTAAACTAGCATTTCTTGAGGTTTACTGTACCAAGGCACCTGGCTGTTATTGGAGGTAGAAGGCACTCAACACATGGCCACTGAGTCTATTACAGTCAGATCGTTGGCACAGACAAGTTTTCTGTGGATGGCTGGTTCAGTGAGGTGTCCACCTGGCCTCCACACGTGCAGACCTGAGAGAGCAGACTTATAATCCTGATGAGTCTCAGAATACCTTGCTTTTTAAATGAAAGAAACGCCCTGGCTGGGTGACTCAGTTTGGTTGGAGCATCATGCATACACCAAAAGGTTTTGGGTTCAATTCCCAGTCAGGGCACATATCTAGGTTTTGGCGCAGATAGAAGGCAGCCAATATCAACTGATGTTTCTGACATTGATATTTCTCCTGATAAATTAACATGCCTCTCCGTTTTTCTTCTTTCCCCCATTTTTCCACAGTTACAACTCACAGGCACTTTACAGAATGCTACTTCAGGTAAATAACTCCGGAAGAATGGGGGTGGGGCTGAACCCCTCTCCTTCCCAGTTATCCAGTGACTTTATTGTAAGTCTTTTGAAGAGTCAGCATCTACATGTGAAGATAGAAGCAGAGTGTGGTCCTGATTTGTCCACTGGCAGTCTCTGTTCTTCCTCTCCCTCTCAGACTTGTGGAAAGGCCTCAGCTCTGGGCAAACCCAAGAAACACAGCACAGCGTCCTGGAGAGCGTAACTACGTGGATAATATCAGAACTCTATAGTAATTCCTGACTGAAGCTTGGATCAAGAAGTATTGGAGCCCAGCCCACGTGGACCAGTGGTTGAGCATTGACCCAGGCACCAAGAGGTAGATTCCCTGGTTGATTCCCTGATTCCTAGTCAGGGCACATGTCCCACTGTGGGCTCAATCCCCAGTAAGGGGTGTGCAGGAGGCAGCCTGTCAAAGTTTCTATCCCTCTCCCTTCCTCTCTCTCTAAAATCAATAAAATCATATTTAAAAAATATATATATCAGAATAAGCAACAACACAAACAAAAAATCACACACAAAGGTTTTCTCCTCTTTTTAAACAAACATGAAGATTTCTATTTTCCAGAGGCCATGGAGGGGGGGCAAAAGTTTACAGTTATGAGTACCTCACCCAAAGGTATTTCCCATTGATTTTTAGGGAGAGTGGAAGAGAGAGGGAAAGACAGAGAGAAATATCGATGAGAGAGAAATGCATCGGTTGCTTGCCTCTTGTATGAGCCCCCACCAGGGTCTGGGCAGGGGAGGAGCCTTTGGTCGCAATGGAACTCAGCACCCTTCAGTCTGCAGGCTAACACTCTACCCACTGAGCAAAACTGGCTAGGTCTATTCTTATATTATTATTTATTAAACTAGAGGCCCCGTGCATGAATTGGTGCATAGGTGGGGCCCGCCTCAATTGCTGCACAGGGGAGGGGAGGAGGGGGAGCTCATCGTGGGCAGGGCCGGCCTAGAGGAGGGGCCTCAGGCAATTTGCCAGCTGGCCCTGCCCCTTGGTCGAACCCCTAGTCAAACTCCTGGTTGAACTCCCAGTTGAGAGGACAATTTGCATATTAGCCTTTTATTATATAGGATATTGTATTATTTTTCCATACCAACAACTATAAACCTGATTTTGCCCTCCCAGTATAATAAATGAATGCTGCCTCAAGTCAATGCTCATCCCAGGTCCTAAAAATGCAGCAAAGCAGGCTACACAGGCCCCTGACAGCCACCCACAGAGAGCTTCGGGATCACCGACTTGAAGAACACCAGCAGCAGCTCTGGTTTCCTGGGGAATCAACACACCTTTGTCCAGGGCCTGTCCTTTTCAGCATCCCCTCACATCCCAGGCTGCACTCAAGCTTCTCCCTTCACTTCATGGTCATTCTTCGAAACAAGCTCTTAAGACAAAGAAGAGAAAAACTGCATGCAATGCTGTGATGCAGAGGGAGGTGTGACTCACCCATGAGCTAAATGACTATCTGTCCCCACCCATGGGCCTTCCCTCATAGGATGCTCTTAATTTGTGCCTCAGCAAATTCCAAATCACTACGTCATGGGCCACCAATTCTCTTCCCCCCCTTTCCCTGCTCCTCGAGAGGAGTGCTCACAGCTATTAGAGCTGCTTATTAGAGCCGCTGGTGCCTTATTCTGCAGCCCCTATATCTCACCCCCATTCCTAAAACAGATGTGCCATTGTCCCCGTGTCCAAACCAGCATCTTTCACTTTTTATAAGCAGCCTTTCATTATTCTTACAAAAGGAGGAGAAAGTATCTGCAACACAAATAGGTTCCCACTTGACATTTTGCAAGAACTGGCTCAGCAACCATATTTCCTTATTCCCTACAAAACTTCAGAAGCTTACCTCACTCTTCCCAAGACCCGCACTGCCTGTCACCAGCTGACCTCACCTACTCGTCACAGAGAAGAAAGGCCACCAGACATGAGCCTCCTTCTCTCCCATCTCCATGGGCCCACCAGCCCCCAGTCATCCTCTCTTTATTGGGGATCTGTAATCCCTGTCTTTTTTGGTATCTCCTGTCAGTAAGAAAGGTCCCTCAACCCAAGTAAATGCTCTAAGTTTCTCACTTCAATCAACAACAGACTTTTTATTTTATTCTTTTTTTTTTTTAATATTGGGAGGAAGGTAATTCGGGTTGTTCCCTCCCTGGTTTATTGAGATATAGTTGGTATATGATATTGTGTGAATTTAAAATGTAGATTATGATGAGACCTGACATTGTGGCTCAGTTTGTTGGAGTATTGCCCTGTACACCAGAAGGTGGTGGGTTTGATTCCCCATCAGGGCACATACCCAGGTTGTGGGTTCCATCTCTGGTGGGGGAGCGTACAAGAGGCAGCCAATCAATGTTTTTCTCTCTCACATCACTATTTCTCTCTCTTTCTCTCCTTTCCTCTCTCTAAAATCAAAAACTAAATTTTAAAAAATGTTCAAAATGATTTTTTATATGTATATATATTATGAAATTATTACCATGGTAAGGTTAACATATTCATCACCTCACATACGTACCTTTTTTTGTTTATGTGGTAAGCCCTTTAAGATATACCTTCTTAGCAACTTTCAAGTGTCAATGCAGTGTTATTAACTACTAGAGGCCCAGTGCACAGGATTTGTGCACTGGGGGGGGAGGAGTTCCCCTTAGCCCAGCCTGCGCCCTCTTGCAGTCCAGGAGGCCTATTGGGGAGGTGGGGCAGCTGGGCTCACCAGCTGTGAGCCTGGCTTCCGGCTAAGGGGCACTCTCCTTGTGAGAGGGCACTGACCACCTGGGGGCAGCTCCTACATTGAGTGTCTGGGCCCTGGTGGTCAACGCATGTCATAGTGCCCGTCATTCTGCCGTGTGGTCGATTTGCATATTAACCTTTTGTTATATAGGACAGTCATCATGCTGTATATTACATCCCAAAACTTACTCATCTTACAATGGAAGTTTGTACTCTTTGACTACCTTTACCATTTCCCACATTCCCCAGCCCCCAGCAACCGCTAACCTGCTCTCTGTTTCTGTGAGTTCCATTTTAACAGACTTTTTAAGAAATGTATTTTTTTTTCATTGATTTCAGAGAGGAAGGGAGGGGGAGAGGGAGAGAGAGAAACATCAATAATGAGGGAGAATCATTGATTGGTTGCCTCCTGCATACCCCCTACTGGGGATCAAGCCCGAAACACCAGCATGTGCCTTGACCAGAATCGGACCTGGGACCCTTCATTTGATAGGCTAACACTCTATCCATTGAGCCAAACCAGTTAGGGCAACAACAGACATTTAAAAACAGTAATCTACATTTGCTGTGTCCAGTTTCTCAATTGTATTCTCTCCTTAGCCCCTTATCATCCAACTTCTACCCCTGCCACTTTATTTGAAACAAATTGCTCTGTCATCGCCATTCCCTCCTAACTCAAATCCATTGCTCTTTGTAGCTGTAAGCTCTCAATTCTCCCTTCTCAATGCATAGCTCCCTGATCTGTCTTATTCTCTGTCCATTCTTGGTCATTACCTTTTATCTCCATTACAGACTTCTCTCCATCCACCCCTTAAATATCTAGGAGGCCAGAATTTTATCCTGGTACTCTCCTCTTGTTCCTGTCACCTCCTTTGAAATACTTAGCTTCTTCCAGGCCACCAAGTCTTGTCCGATGCTGATTGACTCTTGAACCTCTATCTCCTCCCTCCACCTGTCTCCTGAGCCCAAACTTGAACTTCTAACACCTTCCTAGACATTTCCGTGTAGTGACCTAGAGATGTGCCCATAACTGCGTACAGACTCAATTGAGAAACTGGACACAGCAAATGTAGATTACTGTTTTTAAATGTCTGTTGTAGTGATCTACTATCCAAAATGCCTCCTAGTTGAGATGGCCTAAAATGAAGCCCTTACTGCCCCAGTGCTGCCCTTTTCTTCTGTACACAAGTTTACTGCTGTGCAGCAAACCAACCCAAACTTACTGGCTTAAAACAGCAACCGTTTATGATTTCTCACAATTCTGTGGGCTCAGCTGAGGCTGAAGCCTCACTTGCCTGTCTGGGGCCTTGGTGCTGGCTGTCAGCAGGTGCCCCTCACTCCCTCTGGGTGGCCTCTCATGCTTCTCCACATGAGGGCTGGCTCCCACAGGGCAAGTTACCGTGCAGTGCATGCATTTGGTCAAACCAAATCCCAAAGCTAGGCCAGATTCAAGAAACAGACCCCACCTCTTCACGGGGTGGGCACCAGGCACTTAAAGGGATGGAAAGAGCCCTGGCAGACATCTGCAGCTGAGCCACCATGCTGTGTATGCATCGTTTTGCTAACTCTTATGCCATCTGTTACATGCCAGGCAGTGGCTGAGCATTTACAAGTTTTACCTCATTCAGTCTTCACAACATCTCTGCGATGCAGATGCTACTATCCCTATTGAACAGGTGAATTGAAGGGGTGAAGGTGACTTCACAGACACTTATAAGTGAGATGGGAGGCAAGGTGAAGGTCACGTCTGGTGGCCTTTCTTCTCTGTGATGAGTAGGTAAGATGGTGACAGGCAGTGTGGGTCTTGGGAAGAGTCAAAACTCTAGATTCTTAGGAGGATTTCCTGCTCCTGAGGGTCAGGGTCTCAATACGTGCCTCTCTCCCCTGGCCTGCCCCAAGTCCACCCCTTCCCCTGCGCTGGTCCCCAGCCTGGACTGCCCTCTGAAGGTTCTCAATCCCTCACTTGTTCTCCAAGTATTTGCTGAACATCCACACTACTGAGGTCCATTTCTCTGCACAACATACTCTCCCTCTTCCCACAGGCTTTTAAATCTTCCCACACTTCAGACACCCCCAGTGCCTTCCTCCTACACCCAGTAAAGGACTCACTGTCCACTTTATAGAGAACAAAGAAATCATCAACTCATCGGTCAAGTATCAAACGCACAAATGCATCTACAGCTGCACCCTCGCCTGCTCCAGTACCCCACTCCTACCCCTGTCACCCTAAAGCCTGTCTCCTGCCCACTGCACTCCCCTGACACAGCTCTTCATACAATCCCACTGACCCCAGGAGTCCATACATCTAGAAGACACTTCTTGTTAATTCCTTCTCATCCTTCCAGCCCCATGGGGAAGCTCTCACTGACCTCCCTAACAAGGTCAAACCACCCACTTGTGGCACTCTCTGTTCCTCTTTCCTTTATAACAGTTCTTAGTTGTCACTGTTAAAAAGTGTCACATGTTTGTACCAGAATTTGCCTAGATTAGTCCTCCTCAAAGACAGTGATTAAGTCTGTCTTTATTCACCTTGGCAGCCGAGGGTCTCCCTGGCCCAGTGCGGGACACAGTAGGTGCTAAATAAACAGATGTTAGATAAATATTCGGTGCCAGTCTGTGCTAGGCTTTAGGTGTCTGATGATGAAAAAAGTTCCATAAAGTGAAGGTGGTGAGGAGGAGGAGAGCCAGGGAAAGGTGGAAGGAAGGGGTGCTCCTGTCCTGCTTCCAGACCAATTTGGAGCCTTTTCACAAGGAGCACATACCCCCACAGCTGTCAGAAAAGCCAGCGACCAACGTAGGAATATTTGTCTACCATTTGATAGTTGACATATAGAGCTCTTTAGTGAATGCTTTATATCCACTATAGGTGACACCTCTTTCTGGCATCGAGCTACTAGAATTCATGGTCTGGATCTCTTTTATTGTGCCTACTTGTGGCTAGCATCTTCCACATCACTGGTCCCTGACAAACTCCACAGAACAGCAAAAGGCCTTATTCTTTGCTGTATCTCCGTAGCCAAAGCCGTTTTATTGTGCTTAAATGCTTTCACTACTTGGTTGCTAATTTCCTGCGGTATATCAGTTCATAAACACTTACTTTTGACATTAAAAGATCAATACATATGACAAATATTTAATATCTAACAAACACAATATAGAGATGCAGCCAGCAAAATACAGACTATCAGAAACTCTACTGAACAAATGATAAGGTTTTTTTCAACAAGACAATTGAGAGGGGTCAGGGGTTTAAGTGATTTAAGGGACATATTAATTAAACAATTGTATGGGATTATTGGGATATTTATTCAAATAAAATAACTTGAAAATGAAATTATAGGATAACCAGAGAAATGTGAATATAGACTGGAACTCTGATGAAAATAAGGATATTATTACTACTTTTTTTTGGAGTTTGGTGGTAATTGATAATATTAGGGTTAGGTTTTAAAATGATAGTCCTAATCTCTTTGAGATACATATTGAAATACTGACAGATTGTAAGTAATATAATGTATGGGATTTGCTATAAAATAATCAGAGTGAAGTGGGGTGGGGAAGTGGCCGGGGTTTTAGAAGGAAGAAGACTGTCAGTTGTCAATGGTTGAAAGCTAATGTAACTAATAGAACCCCAAAGGACCTACCTTTTAAAGTAATTTTTAAAAATATATTTTATTGATTTTTTTACAGAGAGGAAGAGAGAGGGATAGATAGAAACATCGATGAGAGAGAAACATTGATCAGCTGCCTCCTGCACACCCCCCCACTGGGGATGTGCTCGCAACCAAGGTACACGCCCTTGATGAGAATCGAACCTGGGACCTTTCAGTCAGTAGGCAGACGCTCTATCCACTGAGCCAAACCGGTCGAGGCTTACAGTAATTTTTAAAGGCTGTAATAACTTAGAAGTTTTACACTTTTTAAAATGTCTAAAAGAGAGCAGTATTTTGATTCACAAGCCTCGTAAGGTAACTTTGAAAAAAGGCCTCAGAGCTCCTGGCTGCCTGCCTTTTGTCGTGGTTCTGTTGTAGGGCTCCCTCTCTTTATCTCCATCACAACAGGAGCTCAGTCTCTTTCAAGGATGCACACTGAACTGCCTGCCCTCAAATGTCAGGAAGAAGATACCAATATCGTCCCGCAAGGCCACAGGTTTCGCAGCCTTCCTACTGCTTTCGAACCCCGGCATGTAGCTTTACATCCATGCCTTCACGGAGCTGTTTGCTGGGGGCTGTAAAAAACTGCCAAGCCAATGCCCATTCCCTCCCGGCTTTACATCAGTCTCTGACACACTGGGTCAACCGGGTCACCTGCCCGCTTCTGCCCTTCATTGCCTCTTTCTCATAAAACTTTGAACTAGTCATCTTCAAAATATTCAGAAACTTCTCATGTCCACTGGACTCTGTGCCAAAATCGGATACTGGACAGAAATGAAATTCCTGCACGAGTTTAATGACATTCCATTGCCTGCTGACACAGAGGACACTAACCACCGCTCACATTTACTATGGCTCACTCGGAAATGTTGCCTGGCCCCAGCCAGCTGTAAATCCCAAGTCCAATAAGCCTTTCTTGGCTACAAACTGTCTTAATTTCTATGAGACAGATTCAGTTGGTGAAAAACTTGAGAGAGAGACAGACCAGGGGTTTCCTCTCCCCATGCCCCAGCAAAATAAATCTTCCCTAAACCGTCCTTGGTTAAATCAATTCTTCATAAAATAAAGCCGCTAAGTCATTCCTCCGTATGATGTAGACAAGATAAACAGCTAGGTTTCATTCACCAGCCTCAAAAACATACCGCACAATACACAGAAAGCCTCATTTATCTTGTCCATGAACAAAGCAAATGAAAACAAAGAGCAGAATGTACAAGCGGAAGCCCAGGAATTTTCCAGCACTTCCCTCTCCAGCGGGGCAGGGACACACGGACACCCCCGCCCCAGCCCCAGCCCCAGCCCCAGCCCCAGCCCAGCCCCAGCCCCAGCCCAGCCCCCGCGCGCCCGCGGAACTTGCCAACGGGTAACCTGAACTGACATTCAGAGACAGATTCAGAAATGTATGTGTTTTGTCTTTGTTTTGTTCTAAATGGGAAGGAAAGTGGGGCGTTGAAAATTGGAGATGTCTTAATTCTTCCCTCTCCTCCCCCCGTTCTCTGCAGGCCAGTGCCGGCAGCGGGTGACACGTCTGCCCGGGGACAGCTTCTGGGCAGTGAAATACCCCCGTTACCACCGAGGGGGCGGGGGCGTGTGTGCTCGGGAGGGGAGACGGCGTGAAACCCAAGAACGGGGAGGGTGGGCCGGGTCCGAGAGCCTGCGCTCCGCGGGGCACCGAGCAGCCGAGTCGCCGCGCGCCGGCAGCCGGCACGTCCGGGTCCCCGGCCGCCCGCCGCCCGCCGCCCGCCGCCCGCCGCCCGCCGCCCGCCGCCCGCCGCCCGGGCCCGGCCGGGACTGCGCCGCCCCGGCCGCCCCCCGCCCGCACCTCGGGCGGGTCGCGGCCGCGGGCTGGGCTCGTTCACTTCCGGTGGCAAGCCCCGCCCACCACCTCCAGAAATGATGTGACATCCCCGCCGCTCTCCCAACGACTGACAGCCCCGGGGAAGCCGCAGGGCCCGGGCTGGGGTCTCGCCCGTCACGCCCAGCGGCGCCCAGCGGCGGAGGGAGTGACAGCGAGGGGGAGGCGGGGGAAGGCGCGGGAGGAAGAGGAAGGGGGTGTGGAATCTCACTCTCCCGCCCCCACCCCGCCGACTGCCGCAATTGGCCAAAAAAACAGTAATTCGTTTTTAGACTCCCCTAGGACCCCCTGAACCCCGTAGCAATGAGGAACCCAGTCTCTCCCATCCGGGAGGCCTTCGCCTTCTCCCGCCCCCGTAACTGCCTACGGGGACCCTGGAGCCCCAGGCTACGCCGAACTGCAGAGGCTGGGGAGGGAGGGGGGAGGTGAGGATAAGGGTTTTGGGGCGGCAGGAATGGGTTGGGGGAAGGGGCGGTGGAAAAGAAAAAAAACAGAGGCATGCAAGTGGCTCCCTAGCCAGCTGTTCCAGCTGCCGCTTCCTCCGACGCGGGCCGGGCGGTGCAATATTCCACCCCCCCTCCATCTTTCTTACCACTACCTGTCCCCCCACCCACCACACGCACACATTCCCCCCACCGGTAGCAGATCTCTGGCCTGTCAGGGGGAGGTAAGGAGGAGCTGGGGGGGAGGGGGAGGCCTACGAGTTTCTAACCTTGTTCTTATAAACAAACCCACATGTGCAGCTGCCGCTGCTGCAACTCACCCCACAATCCCGGATATAAGTCCTGCCCCTTTAAGAAGAAAAAAAAAGCTGCTCCCTCCTGCCTCCCACCCCACCCATCCACAAGGACCTTTGTTTCTCCACCCTCTTTGTCAGTCGGCCCC
>PVJN01058832.1:0-12043 GCA_004026805.1 Lasiurus borealis | reverse complement strand
TAGGACACTCAGAGGAACCAAGACCCAGCATAAGGTTGGTTACCTATGTTAATACGCAAAAATGTGGAATAAAGAAAACACCAGGAAAAAGACAAAAAGTGAGGTCACAATGCCAAAATACTGCTTTAGGAAAATCAATTATAATAGGCCAAAGTTTCCTAACCAATGTGCTAACGATCACACAGCCTTTAAAAAAAAAGTTATTTTTCAAATTGATTTGAGAGAGGAAGGCAGAAGGAGGAAAAAAAACACAACCCACTGATATGAGAGAGACACACTGAGTGGTTACCTCCAGCATGCACCCCAACTTGGGTGTGTGCCCTGACAGGAGAGTTCATTTTGTTTAGATTTCATATTTAAAGGTATAAAATGTGATGAACCTGCAACTTGGGTATGTACCCTGACCAGGAATCAAACTGGCGACCTTTCAGTGCACAGGATGATGCCCAATCAACTGAGCTACACCAGCCAGGGAAAATCACACAGCTTTTAAAAAAATATATCGATGCCTGTGGTCTTACCTTAAACCTTTTGAATCTCTAGGAGTAGGTTACAAGCTTGTGTATTTTGAAAAAGTTCCCTAAGCATTTCTGATGCACACACCTAATTAAGAACTGCTGCTGTGGGTTATTTTGAATGGAAACAAAGGACAAAAAGGGAACTAAGTTTACTGACAGTCTGATCTGGATGTAGCCTAGAAGCACCAGGGAGAAAAGCAGGCCCTTTCCCTTTGATGAAGACCCCCAGGGCCACTGATAAATCTGTCAGATGGCCTTTTCTTTCCCCCAGAATCCATCCTTTTGTGGACTGAACTTTTACTACCTTCCTTCCCTACTTGATCAGATAAATTAAAAAGCATGCCAAAAAATGAGAACATTAATGAGATCAGAGCCCTAACCATCTTGTTCATGTCCTAATCTGGTTCAGAATCCTGCCTGTTACTTCACAGACTGTGAGTACTCATCCAATGGCTATAAAGAATGATACATCCTAATCAAGAGACAAAAAAAGCTCAAATTAAGCCTTAGGAGCCTTGGGTCCTTCAAAAAGAACTTGCTAAGCTAATGAGTAACTAAGAGCAGCATGTGGAACTCTAAGAGACTGTGTCCTTCCTTCCTACTCACTTTTACAATTGTTATAAATGCTTTGCTTTAGGATGCAAACAAATATACCAGTAGCTATTCCTCAGCCCCCAAAATAACAGCATTAGGTTTCTATTAGAAACTAGGCTGAGAGATGGAGAGTTCATTTTGTTTATAGATTTCATATTTAAAGGTATAAAATGTGATGAAAATTGCACAAGACTCTGAGTCTTGTTCTTAAAAACAGTTCAGTTAATAAGAATAAAAATTGTATAAAACTACCTAAACTTTTTTGTTTTTTCATTTTTAAAGAACTTTCTCCATACAGGAAATAGTCTGCAAAAAACACACTCCTCATAAAAGTTATGGAAAGTTGAAATTAATAATTTGCATTATATGTATCATCTGTGAGCAGCAAGAAAAACAAATTGATTTTATGTTTTGTTCACACCTGATACAAACTTTTATTTTGCTACTTATAGAATGGCATTTCCATCATAGAGCCATATTTTGGTTATTACAGGATCTAAGAAAAGAATATATTAACTGTATAGCATTGTGGTCCCAAACGTTGAAATATGTCTTCTTCACTGGAACGTCCCATGAGGGCAGTGACTTTGTCTTACTCATGGCATACAGGAGGCACTCAATAAATAGTCCCTGAACAAATATGTCTTATTATTCCCTTAAATCATCTTTAAACATCAAAGACTGAACATGATATTAATTCTTTAGCACTCAACCAATATCAATAATATTTGATAAATAGGTGAATATTAAGTATTATTCTTCAAAAATAATTAGCTATTTACTGGTTTCTAATTTTCACTTTCTAACTTTTTATTTATTTTTTAATCCTCACTCGAGGATATTTTTCTATTGATTTTTAGAAAGGCAGGGGGAGTGACACAGAGAAAAATATCAATATGAGAGAGACACATTGATTGGCTGTCTCCAGCATGAGCCTGCAACGGAGATATGTGGCCTTGACTGGAATTGAACCTGAGACCCTTCAGTCCATGGGCTGACACTCTATTCACTGAGCCATACTAGCAAGGACACATTCTAACTTTTTAAAAGCTGAAGAATGGGTCAATGCATGCAAAGAGTGATAAAAGTGAAATCAACCTTGCATAAAGGGCTTTTCACATCTCATAATAGAAGTTCCTGTGGGAAAACTAAAACACTGATTCAATAATGGGGAGTTGTGAATATAAGCACTTACCTCAAGCTCATTTTCATCAAAAATAGCCAAAAGGTTCTCAGGGACCAACTCATTCAGGCCTGAAACAAAGTAGCCCAGTTAAAACCATACCTACACCATGCATACAGGTACTTTCATATCAAAGCTAAGAGCAAATACCATCTCACCTTTCAGGAAATGTTCAACCTCCTCCTTCACTTGACTGGCCAGCCGATATTGGGCCAGCAAATTTAAATAGAAGATTTTATTCGCATTAGTGACGGGGGTTTGAGCTCCACCTGTCATGAGTTCTACAACCTAAAATAAGATGCAAAAGACAGACAGGGAGAGGCTGCGGATAAGCATTTGTAAGATGAAAGCTGCTTGGTATGTCCCACAAACACAGCAATAATAAGGTCCATCACAGTTGCAAGTTTCTGCTGTGCATTCAGCTTCTCTACACACTTGGTTTTGTGCTAAGCTTCAGGGTTCCTACTACTATTGCTGTATTCTACTAGCTATTTCTGAGGGGGGATCTGAGGGGATCTTCTCTGACCTACTCAAACAGTGGTGATGCAACAGGAAGAAGATACTATGGTCCTTTGTTAGCAATAGTTCAATGTCTCTAAGATTTGAAATTAAACCATCACTACCTCTTCTCTTAAACTCCTGAGCCAACTGAGAACAAATAAAGCCAGATAAGAGGTGAAAAAATCTCTTCAGAAATTCTAAGAAGAGATCAGTTGTTCCCTTACAGCCTTCCCTTATAGTCCCATAATAGTCACAAAGGATATGTAATTATCAGTACAATGGTATCAATCAGTGGTCAGTTTTTTAGTCATTGCTATTTGCTTTCAATTGTATGTTACTGCAACTTTAGCTTCATCATTATCATATGATTTTGTTTAGCACTACAATGAAAACAGAACCACATTTGCATCAGAAATACTTTGGGCTAATAATTTTGTAATGAAAGGTTTAAAATATACAGGTAGTGTTAAAATAGGAGTCATCTATGTCAACACCACTAAAGTTGGGATAAGTATGCCATCCCCTCCAAAGTTCCTTGTGCAGTGGCACTGCATTATCACTAAGTTCTTTTTCTACTAGAAAGGAAACAGGTGGGATAGATGGGCTCATGTGTCTTTTACTCCACTAAAATGGGCCAGATCATAAAGTGTAGGATGCAAAGACCTAAACCTACCTTGCCCAATATGGCTGCCACGAGTCATAGGTGATCATTTATATTTAAGTTATGAAAATAAAATAAAATGAGTCATTTGGTCACGCTGGCCACATTTTGGGTGCTGAGTGGACAGCACCAACAGAGAACATTCCCATTATTGCAGGAAGTTCTATTAGACTGCACTGCTCTGGAAGAGGGTGGGAGTCATGGGGCCTGCAGGCTCGGGTCCTTTTTCTCACCTTATCCAATTGACCTGATTTGTTATATTTCTCTTCTGCAAAGACCAGCTCCATCTCACTCATGTCATTGTTGAGGATAAAACAAACTTTAGATTTGTAGAATTCTGGGTCATCCGTTTCAAAGTACTGAGGAGACAGAAGGACAGAATAGAACATGACTACTCTTATCCAGAAATTAAATTTACAACTGCTAGGAACCACTTACCCATTCAACCTTAAGAATAATTAGCTCAGAGTGAAGAGACTCCAGAGTGCACGGCCAGGGGCCTTAGTAGAAAGGACACATCTCAGACATTACCTTGTAATGCATACGTAGTCCTATGATTTGGGCCAAGAAAGAACGGGTGAAGCGAGCGCGGACCAACTGCTTGTAGGCTCCTCCTAGAGAGGACTCGTAGAGACACTTGCCCACTAGCCGCCCAGCAAACTCATACATCTTCAAGCGTAGGTGAGGGGGGCGATTAGGGTTGGGGTGCACCTGTCAAAAAAAAAAAAAGACATTAAAAAGCTTTGGGCCACTTTTCTTATAGCCTGGTTCTGGAAAGACCCTCCCTCCCAACTCCATTCCAAGAGAGCAAGAATTTCAATATTAAATCAAATACTCAGTAGTGGCTACCAAAAGCCCATCCAAATGGTATTGGCTTTTTGGTAGCCACTACTGAGTAATTCAAGTGACTGGAGGATAAAGGGCAAAGATGGACTTACATTAGGCTGAAGAATTTTACATTTAAGTTTGTGGCTTCATCTGGCTGAGTATGAAAGTAATCAGTGCATGATATGATGATGCCTTTTCCCTAAACCAGAACTTCCTTCAGCCAAAGTCCATCTCTCTCCTCCTGACACCTCTGCTTAGTCAAAGGTCTAGTACAGAATTCAAAAGCTCCAGGCATTTTTTGAGAAAGTGGCTTAATTATTATTATAATTAGTAGAATGGCCATTGCATTATAATGCTTTTTAGTAAAATATTCATCTGTCTGCATTTTCTCTTATCCTAGAGATGAAATAATGAAGGCAAAGCAGAGAGAGGTTAGTTCATATTGTAGGTAAGAACAGGGCACAAATTGTCAGATTCCCAGATTCAGAATCTCACACTCGTCAGTCTACTGTATTATAACATAATCTACATTTTCCACGGGGAATTCACAGACTCACTAATGCTTGGTTGTTGTCACTGAATCGGGTAAAGAGCTGATTGGTGGTATCAAATAGCGCCTTGCAGATTAGCTCAAACCATTCCCGGCGAGGCCCTCCCCAGTCCAAAGCTGAAAAATATAATAAAAATAAAATGTAACTCTGGCCTACTTTCTCTGTTCATTAATTCATTATTTTATACTCTCCACGCTCCCACCATTCCACTACCTTACTGTTTACCCCTTCCAACCCACAAACACTGGGCATTTTTTTTGCAATCCCATCCTGCTATAGGATTAAAGGTCACTAAGCTAATAGCCCCTGGTGTGGAAACACAGGAGATAAGATATCCCAGGAAATGGACATTTCTCTTAGTTTTACAAAGGTGAAAAGTTTGCCTTCTGGTTCAAACTCACAGAGCTCTCCCTCTAAGCTCTTGTATGTCTGTGCTCTACAAGATCCACCATGTCATCCAGCCAATAAACACCACCCTTTTTATCTTGACTCATAATTTTTTCACCTTGGAAAAAGAAACTAGGGTGTATTCAAGGGGGTTTTGTTTTTGTGTGTGGAGAAGGGTTAAGAAAAAGAATAGGAGTGGGAGTTTAAAAAGATGAATATGAAATTTCAAAACTGACCTTCTTCGTCCTGGAAAACCACTTCAAAGTTCTTGCTCCAATCTGAGATGGAGAAATTCCGAGTGGCTTTCAGAGTCTGAAAAATAGCGAAAGGAGAGAAGGATCAGAACACTGGCTGGTGTCTTGTGGGTGTTGACATGAATAATGCTATTGTCTACTAGTTCTTGGAAGCAATCTATTATTCACAAACAAGCTTCATTAACACTATTTTATAATTAAAATACATGTGTCTCCAGAAGAAATTGAAGGTTTTTAAAAATAACCTAATTTATCTTTACACCATTACTTTGTTGAAAAGTTGATGCTTGATTTTCCTTTTACAATCCTCATTTTATTAATGAAAAAAATGCTTAAAGAGCTAAAAATGGCTCAGATTAGTAAGCTGTCAACAAGAGAACCAAGGAGTCCTGGTTTCTGGTAAAGTACAGTCTATTTGCTAGACATCTTTATCCAAAGGCTAGGTTCAGACAGGGAGCTATACCACATGGAGAATGTGGCTGAGAAAAGAGGTTTCCAATCACACCTACCAGAGCCAAACATCACAAACACATTTTGGACTGGGACCAAGCCTTCTCATTCTTGGGGAATGTAAGAGCTATGCCAGCGTCTGTGCAGTGGAGACAGACACACATCAGGTGTTCCTTTTCCATCAAACCCGAGTGACAACAAAAATCATTGCCTTGTAATCCAGCAAGAGCTCTTCTATTCCAGGGATTCAATAACAAGAACTTTCTTCTGTAACAACTACTTACACCTGCCCTGCATAGGAGTTCCATGAATTTATTCAGGAGCTAGTTCAGTACAGATTCTAAAGCCAATGTATCAACCAGTCTCTCTCCTTAATAACATACCTCCAACAAATCTGCCCCAAACTTAGTATAATCAAACAGAAGAATAGTCTTTAACAGTATGTTTAAAGAGAAGTTTGGGTTTCATGAAAAAGATAACCTGAAGAATATAACCAAATATCAAAGAGGCTCCTAGCTGAAAAACTTTGATAACTATTGACAGAGATGAAACTTTACTCACAGATTCCAACAAGGCATGTCTGCTGACCTTCAGGGTGACTTTGGAATGTGGTCTCTTCATATGTACCTGCCGAAGCTCTCGTTGGAAAAAGTTCACCTTGTCCTGAAAGGTCTCAGAGCCTCCTGAGGAGCCGCAAGATTCATCATGGTTACAGCCTTACTATAAGATACCTGTGCAGGCCACTTCTACACCCTCAGGCACCCACAGTAGCTGCAGTCCCTGCCCAACTTTACCTATGTTCTTATGTAGAGAACGGATGAAAGTGGCTGCGAGGATGTTCCTCTCCTTGCAGCTGAGCTCCACAGGAGGCTGAATGCCATCATCGACCACCAGTGTAAGGAGCTTATGGACAGGGTCGGGGCCAAGATATGAAAACTAGCAAAGGGGGAGAGGAAAAAAAGGAGTTAATTTATAAAATCCTCAACTCCAGCAAAAATCACCCACAACCCTATGCTCTGTACCAACCAACAAAAACAAGTTAAGCCTGTTTCTCCAAATGAGTACCTACCAGGAGTACATTTCCTTGTTTTTCACCTCAGTGCTGTCAATTCAGATTTTATTTTAAATTATTTGAGTCCCACAGACTGCCTTTAGTAGGATCACAGGCAACACTACAGACCTTCTAACAAAGAATATAAGCAGGATGAAAATAGAATGGATCTATAAAATAGCAAATAACTACCTAAAGAGGTTGGGCAAACTGGGTTGAGGAAAGTGATTTGCCTTTAGATTCCAAAAACTCAGCAAAGTTAAAAAAAAATTTTTTTAAATATATGAAAATACTGATTCTGAAAGAGCTTCAATATACTGGGAGACCAAACTAGGGGCAAAGTTATTAATACCCTCTCCATTAATTTAGTCCTAAGGAAAAAGATAACTCTTGCATTATTCTGTCTTGTTTCCAAATTCCTGTAAGATGTGTCTTACTATACTGTGTATTCTTCATGACATTTCATGAGATAACTGTTAACAGGCTGAGCTATTCCAGGGCTAGAGCCTGCTCAGCAAGAACCATATGTAAGGGCCCACTTACTTTGGTTCCTGGGCACACTCGGAAGGTATAAAGGCGCCAGGGAATGATCTTCAGGTAGAACTCCTTCACTGAGAATTGCTGGTGGGCCAAAAGACAAAAAAACAAAGTGAATTATAAATAAAAAAAGGCTCTATTTGGATACTGTAACTCAAATATCAGAGTCCCCATCTATATTTCTCATGATAATCATTTTCATCTATGGACAAAAAGGGTAATTAATTAGGTCAGTATTGAAATCAAATAAGTAATATCACCCTCCTGAAAGAGGCAAATTAAAAATAATACTCTGACAGTGTAATTTCACATAAAGATATTTCATACTCTTAACATTTAAGTCTTACTACCTCTTGTAAATATCTGAGTTCAGGTTTTCACTTTATGAGTAGAGAACATTATTTCACCTGAAAACAATAAAAATCTACTTCTGCTCAGTTTGGTGCTGCTCAGAGAGACTTTCTTTAAGTCAATGGAGAGGAACAGCAGTGGCTAATATCTATTGCTTTATCCCTATTTAAATGATACCAAGGATTTGCCAGGGAAAAGGGGGTGAGAGATAGAAAGGTGATTGGAATGGAGTGTCATACAAAAAGGTTCATAAAAATTCCTGACTAAGAATAAAGAAGGATCTCTTTATGTTATTTACAAAAAGAAAAAAAACAATGCCATACTTTTTTTTTTAATCTGTTAACTGATGTGTAGTAGCTGATTTTTTTCTTTTTTCTTTTTTTATATAACCGACGCTCTATACACTAAGCCAAACCGGTTTTGGCTGATTTTTTTTCTTGATTTTAAAAAATTCTGCATTAAAGAAAATTTCACATACATACTAAAGAAGAGAAAAAGAGTGAATGAGAAAAAATGAATTCATCACCAACTTCAACAATTATCAACTCATAACCAACCGTGTTTCATCTATACACCTCTAGTCCCTCATTACCATTCCCCTGGGCCAAATTAAGGCTAGATTTTTAAGTGACAAATGGTTTTCTGAAGGAGAATAGTATTAGAACTCAGTTTTTATTATGAGATTAAAGGGATATAATGGGATGTTTCAAAAGTCTCATTTTTCTGAGGGTTGAATGAACAAGCAAAAGACAAATATTAAAAAGAAAATCTCTAACACAAAGCACCTCTTAGCTCAGGGCCGTTTGGAAGGTCACCTCCTTGTCTCTGCCAAAAGTTCTCTGTTCTAATCCAGTAGCCTGATGGTGACATCCACTTACTGTGGTTTCACAGATCACAGAATGAAAGATCAAATTGTTTCGAAAAAGCACAAGGGTACAAAAGTAATTTTTAAACTAGTGAGGAACTTTTATAGTAACTTTCTTTAAGGCTCTAAGAACTATGCCTTAAAAATCTTCCCAGAATCACTCAAAGGGCAGAATGCCACAGGTTCCCTAATATTTCAAGGCACGTGGATCTCTAGACAGAGACTTAAATCTAGTCCAAACCAAACATCTGCAGCAGAAGAGGTGGCACACTCTCTGCTGCTTCACTTCAAGTAACCTCTCTTAGCATCCTAGAAACCCTACAAGTCAGTCATCTTGTCTGATTCTCAGACTATTACCAATTACATGCAAGCTGGGGCCTGGGAGATTTAGAAGCAAGAATGGGAGTTCCAACCTTTGGTGACACATAGCAGTACACCTTCTTCGGTTTCTTCATTTTCTCAGGGGTATGACACTCAGAAGGTGAATCTTCTTCTTCCTCCTCCGCAACCATGGAAGGCCGGCGCTGGGAAGAGCTCATATGCATGGGTGGGAGGTGCCATGGTGTGCTGGTACAGTTGGCGGCATTATAAAGATACGCTTCAAAGTAAATGCTCACTCCTGAGGTGGACACATTGCGTTCAACAATATTCTTCTCATTCTCTGAAGTAGAATAAGGGATAAAGTTTAGAGTAAGAGTCAGAGAAGAAAAAATAAATAAACTTTTAGCCCACAGCACTCTGAGCTAAGGTTGGCTCAAATAGCAGATGTTTGTGAGGTCGTCAAAAGAGCACAGATGTGCAAAGAACAAATCACAGCTTTTCTTTCAACTTACCACTTAGGACAATAATGTCAAATTCACCATTATGGATTGGCTGATTTTGGTACGAAATGCAGGCATGGAAGCAACCACGAGAATGCAGGGTGAGTCGCAAGAAGACCTGGCAGGTCTGTCTGTTGGATGTCACTGACTTCTCAAATGAGACACCGGTTTGCTCTTCTTCTTGGGGACCGAGCTAAACAAGGAAAACAAAGCATCACTAAACATATGTAATTTTCCGTATTTGCACATTAACTACTCTTTACAAAGAACTATCCTATCTATGAGCTAATCTAAGGCTCATACTTACTAATGAAATAGGTATTATCAGATGAAGGAAGGACAGCACAGAAGTCAGGAAGGAGAGAAGAGACAGAAGTGAATTCAAAGGACAAGATTGATAGACAAAGGAACACAGAGAGAAAGAAGGGAAAGGGTGCTTACCTCATGAATGGACAAACTGTAATTGTGCTCATCTCTCAAGGATGTGGAATTGTTGGTAGGGTTGTCATACTCATCTCGGGGCACTATTTGAAGGGTGTGTGGCTGCCCACAGGTCAACACAAGAGTAGAAAAATGGCACACAATTTTGGTCTTGGAAGGAACCACCATTCCTGAAATAAAGACAATGGAATTTAACAGTTAGGTGCTTTTCAGGGCACAAAGATCGCTGTGTCCCAGCCCAACTCCAAGAGATGAACAACACTACTAAGGCCACTCCAGCATGCTCAGTGGTTGAGCATCGATGTAAGAACCAGGAGGTCACAGTTCAATTCCTGGTCAGGGCACATGCCTGGGTTGCAGGCTTGATCACCAACCAGTGTGGGGTGTGTAAGAGGCAGCAGATCAATGAGTCTCTCTCATCACTGATGTTTCTATCTCCCTCTACCTCTCCCTTCCTCTCTGAAGTCAATAAAAATATATTAAAAAAAAAGAACACCATTAAGAGGCCGAGAAAAAGAAAACAAAGAGATTAATTCAAATAAACTTTAAGGACTCATTTTTAAAAATTCCTAACTCCTTCAATCACTAAAGAAAATGAGAGAAGTTGGAGAAAACAGAACTGAGTTGAGGATACAATGCCTAGAGTCTATCAGAAATCTACAAGTGAGATAGGCCTTAAAACTAAGTGTTAAAAAAATCGCAAAACAAAACAAAACAAACAAACACTCCCCCCAACAAAAAACAACTAAATACTTAATGCAAATCAAATAAGACATATATAAGGCTTGTATATTAAAAACAAGAAGGAAACCAAGATGGCAGCACAGGTGAACACCTAAACTGCTGCCTTGCACAACAATTTCAAAACTATAGCTAAAAGAAAGAACGGACATCAACCAGAACCACAAGAAAGGTAGCTGAGTGGAAATTCTACAACTAGAAGAAAAGAGAGGGGCTCATGGAGACTCAGAGAGCTGCAAAAAGCTGAGGTACAGAGACACACATGTGGAGAGCATAGGCAGCAGAGGGCCTGGCTGGCTTGCTCTAGCAGGAGGGAGATGGAAACTCCCCAATGCATTGAACCCCAGTTCCAGGCGAGGCTCATACAGGGGGAGTCAGGACTGTCAGAAAAAGGGAGGAGTGCATGGAAACTCAGGGGAGCTGCAAAAGGTAGAGGTCTGGAGGAGCACTGCTGTGAGTGTATGCAGAGAGGATTGACTGCTGATTGTGCTGCTGGTTCTCTAGTGGAAGAAAGATGGAACCTTCCAACTGCGCTGAACTCCAGTTCCGACTGCACAGACCCCAGTTTCGGGTGAAACCCTGGGGACCCAGACTCATATGGGTCCCCGAAGTGCACAGAAACTCAGAAGAACCGTGAAAGACAGAGGTCTGGAGTTGCACGCATGCGCAGATGGGAACAGAGAGGACTGCAGTGATTACCAAGGGACACTGAGACCCAGGAGCCTCATAGGGCAGGGCTGACGGGAAGCCAAAGCTGTCTGCTCAGCCCCATCCAAGCCGAATACAGAGGTTTTTGCAATTTTGCAAGTCTTGTCTCATAAGGCTGTCTCCAGCACAGAAGTTCTCCTTGCATAGACAAAGCTGATTCCCACAGCCAATTGGCTTGGAGATCAATTCCCCCCAGTGATACCAACAACAATCAAGACTTACCTACAACAAGGCTGTACACACAGCCCACAAAGGGGTGCACTAAGAGTGTCCACCTCAGGTAACTGGGCAGGCGGAGCTACTGGGCCATATAGAACAACTAGCACACAAAGCTACTCTACCAACTCAGGGAAGCAGCAAAATGTGGAGACAAAGAAACATCACAAACAAAAGAAATGGAGGAAAACAAACAACTAGATACAGAGTTCAAAACCATGGTTATAAGGTTTTTCAAGAATTTCCCAGAAAAGGTCGATAAATTTAGCTAGATTCAAGAGGAGATGAAAAAGGACCAACTAGAAATTGAACACACACTGACTGAAATAAAAAAATATTATTCAGAGACCTAACAGTAGACTAGAGGAAGGTAAGAATCAAATCA
>PVJN01058831.1:0-12043 GCA_004026805.1 Lasiurus borealis | reverse complement strand
GTTTAACACCGGGAATGATATGGAGCATTTCATGAACAACTTTCTGAATGGAAATGGTAATTACAAATTTAATGCATTCAACTTGGTTATGAGGCCATATTGCCATCTAGCCAAATTCTCAAACTTGGGGAACATGTTTTAAGGAAATAAAGAAGAGCAATGATAGGAGCTGGGTGCACACAAGTGGTTACTACTCTGTAACTTAATTTGCCACCCAGTGTCTTTTCTGTTCTCAGCAGGACCAGTCTGGGGATTGTGATGGTTGCAAAGGCTTATTGTTTAAGAAACAGTTTGACCAGATCATTGAGGAACCACAGTGGTGCACCAGTTCACAGTGGCTGCAGTGTTTGTGTCTGTCACGGACCTGTGGGAGGCCTTATATGGCAGCGGTGGAATATTCACTTCAGCACTGAGGCTTGTGGAATGGGGAATTGGGGCTCTTATTTATTTAGATAATAAAAGGAGAAATAAAGACAGTTTTTCTGCTGGAAGAAGTAAGGAAGTAAGGAGTTCACCTAAAATCTTCTTGTTTTCTTCACGGCTGCTTTTCCTACACACACAGGAGAGGCAGGTTTCCATAAAATCATGTAACTGTTTCCAAAGCCCCATTTTACAAAGTAACGTAGATGCCAGAACAGAAAAGAAAGACTCTCCTTTGCTGATCGGTAAGTGTAACCTCTTGACCTTGTCTCTGCCTCATTTCCCCCCAGTGGTAGGCAGCCGTTGGTTTGATCACATCAGAGGCTGGTATGAGCACAGACAGGACTTCAATATTCTGTTTATGATGTACGAGGAAATGAAAAAGGTAAGAGGCGAAGGTTCGCTTTAAAAATTATTTCTTTGAAACCCTTTTTTATTTTGGTTTTCATGAACCACATATTCCTCGTTTCTTGGTACCTAACTGCTTCTCATGCCTTTTCAGGGGTTTCTAACTTCCTGCTCATCCCTTAATTATTGGCTTCCTCGGGGCTCTCTTCTCACTGTGCACAGTCATCTCTTGTGGTTCCTTTTCATGCACCTGTCTGTGTCAATAAGGGCAAACTCACATGACGAGTGACTGAAAAAAGAGCAAAGGCACTCGAAATACTGGGGCCAGGCCTGGCTAGTGTGACTAGTTGGTTAGGTGCTATGCTATGCACTGCAGGGTCACTGGTTCGATTCCCACAAAGAGCCTGGGTTGCAGGCTTGATCCCTAGTAGGAGACATGATGTCTCTCTCCCTCTCTAATCCTCTCTCTCTAAAAATAAAAAATAAACAAATAAACAAACAAAACAACCCTGGGGCGAGAAGCCACTAAGATTTAGCCAATTAGGCAGTGATACAGGTTCTGTTTGTTTTGTTGTTGTTTTTATTAAAGAGAATCTTGAAAAGTAGTTTTCATGGAAATCACATGATATTTACATGTTGGCATCCAATGAAAACTGGGTTAATACATTTTGTATACCAAACCAAACCAAACCAAACCAACACATTTGAAGTTACTGTTTTGTGATCTTTGATTATCTGTTGACTCACTGGTACATATCTTACTTGCTCATTAATTCAAAATGATAAAATGCCTATTATGTGATAGACCTTAAATCATCAGCCAAAGACAACTGAACCCTTTATTTATAGAACTTATAGTCCAACAAGGTAGACAACTCTTCACTAAGTAGGTATGTATGCCTCAAACCTGTGATAACTGTTATCAAGGAAAAGTGCAGGTATGATAAGATAGTACATGAAATATACCGATCTGGTGTAGGTAATAGGCAATTATTTCTGGAAAAGTAATGACAACTTCAAGCTAATACACATGAGTTGGCAGAGAAGTAAGAGTAGTCTAAGCCGAGAAAAGAGAACCAGCAAATTATCAGACAAATCCAGGTGCCTGACATCTTGGAAGAAGAAGGTAAAGAGCAAGGTGGATGCAGTGAAAGATGAAGACAGAGAGTGTAGAGGAGCCAGACCATGCCAGGTCTGTAGACTTTGTTAGAGATAGAAATTTCTTCATCTTCAAAGCTATAATGAGCCCTTTAACAGTTATAAGAAGAATAGCTATATGTTAAGATTAGTATCTTTAGAATGTAATTTCCTCTAATGAGTTTAAAAGTGATCATAGTAAAAACAGGCTAAGTAGGTAGAGATCAGTTTGCTAAACACTGTTAATTGTTAGTGT
Organism: Lasiurus borealis; assembly: GCA_004026805.1. Classification (NCBI taxonomy): domain Eukaryota; kingdom Metazoa; phylum Chordata; class Mammalia; order Chiroptera; family Vespertilionidae; genus Lasiurus; species Lasiurus borealis. The sequence continues at coordinate 9,882 of PVJN01058831.1, read as the reverse complement.
AAATAAATGCAAATGATTTGGGGATGTTGGTTTTGTATCCTACAATTTTGCTGCGTTTTGTAATAGTTCTAACAGGGTGTTGTTGTTTTTTATTGTTTTGTTTATTTGCTTTGTTTTGTTTTTATAGATCTTTATTGTTTTCTATATATGTAAAATCATGTGGTACGTGAACACATAATTTTACATCTTCCTTTAAGTTTGGATGCCTTTTTCTTGTCTGTGAACACATAATTTTACATCTTCCTTTACATTTGGATGCCTTTTTCTTGTCTATTTACTCGCTAGGACTTCCAGTATTGGGCTGAATATAAATGGTGAGAACTGGCATCCTTGCCTTGTTCCTGATCCTTTGTTGTTGAAGTTGTTAATCCTCACACGAAGATATTTTTCCATTGGCTTGTAGGGAGAGTGAAAGACAGAGAAAGGCAAAGACAGAGAGAAATATCGATGTGAGAGAAACACATTGATTGGTTACCTACTGCACAGGCCCCAAGGCTGGGGTCCTGGTACATGCCATTGACTGGAATGAAATCCTGGACCCTTCAGTGTGTAGGCCAAGGCTGTATCCACTGAGCCAAACCAACTAGGACTGTTCATCTTTGCATTCCAGGAGTAAACCCCACTTGTTCCTAGTGTAGAGTTCTTTTGATACATTACTGAATTTGTTTTGCTAGTAATTTGTTGAGGATTTTTGTATCTTATCTTTCATAAGTGATACTGGTGTTTTGTTTTCTTTTCCTGCAGTGTTCTCAGTTGGCTTTGCTATCAAGGTAATGCTGGCCTTATACAGTGAGTTTGGAAGTATTTCCTCCTCTTTGATTTCATTTTTTTGAAGAGTTTGAGGATTGGTATTAATTCTTCTTTAATTTGTGTTTGGTAGAAATAACCAGGGAAGCCACCAAACTTGAACTTTCCTTTTTTGTAGCCGTTGTATTTAATTACTTGCTTTATTCTTTCTCTCAAGAAATTGTAAACTCTTAACAAGCACAGATAGCATATTATTGTTCTCTTAAACTTCTTTAGCACTTATCACAGTTGCTGAAACATAACATTCCTAAAAGTGCTGGTGGAATGAGTGAATGGGTGAATGAAGGTGAGTTTTCCTTATAAAATCACACAGTAGAAAGCTCTAACAAGGCTGACAACCAGAGCACTCATTGTCATAGAAGGAATAGGAAAGTAATACATCTTTATCAAATTTTAGACCTACAGTAAGTCCAACCACCTTCAGTTATCAAAATGTGGTCAAGATGTTGGCATGTAACTCGTGCATTCTGTGTAAGCTGAATAGTTTCTTATATCACAATTCTTTCAGGATCTCAGAAGTTCTGTGCTTAAAATCAGCCGTTTTCTTGAGAAAGAACTGAGTGAAGAGGATGTGGAAGCTATTGTGAAACAGGCTACATTTCAGAACATGAAGTCTGATCCAAGAGCAAACTATGATGAGATTCTGAAACACGAAATGGGGAAAAGAACAGTGGAGGGACATTTTCTGCGCAAAGGTGATGCTCAGCAGGTTTTAGAAGGAAAGGTGTTGAGAGTTACACATTTGCTAGGTTCCTGCACTAATTAAGGGTATTCACCCTGTCTTTCTAAGTATATGTCATTTGGAGCCTGAACAGAATCAAAGATCTTAACTGCAAATGGCCCAGGACACTAAAGAATTTTTTAGTTCATAGTCTAATACTTGAACCTAATTAATCAATATTACATCCCTTCCTTTTAGTCTACATGTCTCTACTCTTTCACAAGTCTTATCTGAAGGTGATGTATCAGCGGTTCTCAACCTGGTGGTCGAGGTCAAACAACCCTTTCACAGGGTTCGCCTAAGATCATCGGAAAACACAGATATTTACATTATGATTCATAACAGTAGCAAAATTACAGTTATGAAGTAGCAACGAAAATAATTTTATGGTTGGGGGTCATCACAACATGAGGAACTCTATTAAGGGGTCGCGGCATTAGGAAGGTTGAGAACCACTGTGATGTATAAATGTGACCAGGACAGCTCCAATTATTGTTTTTCTTTAGTTCTCCTACAACATTCTAGAAGTAAACCCAACATGTATTTTGTTGTGGGGGAGGGAGTTTGAATTATAGTTATTTCCTCATATATCAGATTTCTTCAATGTAAAAAGTAGTTTAATACTTCATGAAACCAATATGCTATTGCCGGGAACCAGTTCCAGCGTTAATAATTACAAGAGTTCCATCAAAGGATTGATGGGACTTGGGGACTCAACAAGGGTGAGCCACTTATTTAATTTACCTGTTGGAAATGGCTAAAAGGCACTTCCCCCCACCCTGAATGGATTGTTAACTGCCGGACAGCTCAGGGCATTTTTTTTTTTTTTTTTGCCTCCTGTTAACCTAACACCTGAACAGCTGTAGGCTATTCCAGAAACTGACAATCTCTGTAAACTCTTTGATACCTTACCCTTTGAAGTGTATATCTCCATCTCACCTTGGGACAAATTTGTGTTTAATAAAAGCAGGGGGTCCTGAGACATGGAGAATCTTCTAGCCCCTTCAGCTGAAGCTCCTCTGACCCCCAATGCCTTTCAAAATTATCTTTCGTCTATGGACTCTTTGATCATCTACATCAGCAGTTCTCAACCTGTGGGTCATGACCCCTTTGGGGGTCGAACGACCCTTTCACAGGGGTCGCCTAAGCTACATCAGCGGTTCTCAACCTGTGGGTCGAGACCCCTTTGGGGGTCGAATGACCCTCTCACAGGGGTCGCCTAAGACCATCGGAAAATGCAGATATTTACATCAGGATGCATAGCAGTAGCAACATTTCATGGTTGGGGGTCACCACCACGTGAGGAACTGTATGCAAGGGTCCTGGCCTTAGGAAGGTTGAGAACCACTGATCTACATGCAGCCCCTTTCTCCAGAATGCTGAAGAAAAGAACCCCACCATACTAAGAATTCAAGCATTCAATAACAACATGCAATTAATTTTATTGTGCTTCTATGACGTGCCAGGCATTTAGAATGTATGTATCTTCCCCGATACTTCTTAATTTCAATTAAAAAGTCTTTGAACTTTTAATGTACATTTTTCTAGAACATAATCTGTACTTCTTTTATTTATATTTTATCCATTAGTGTATCCATAACTTAGCATTCTGGTGATGGCCATTTATTCTTAACTAGAGGCCCACTGCACAAAATTCATGTAGGAGGCTCACCCTCGCAGCCCCTTACAGTCTTGGACAGCCCTCGCACCTCAGAGCCCCGGCTTTATCCAGAATGTCCTCCAGACGGTGGTTCTGCTGTTCGGTCTACTTAGCATATTAGCTCTTTATTATATAGGATTAATGAAGATCTTCTTGAAATTGCTCTTAATGGCCTATTTTTTTTAAATCAACTTTTAAGTCTCATTGTTTAACTAGATCAAATACAAAGTAATTCTCATGCCCATAAATATTTGCTCACAGTTCAAACGCCAACGATAATGTTTATTTAAGAAACTTTTGACAGTTGAAGAGGGCAAATAATTTTCATTTAAAATTTGGCTTAATGACCGTTTCTAACTTCCATCAAGTAAAAGTGAGCAATGACAACTGTGAACACCCTCTGTGACCTTGATTTCATTACTTGAAAATCTTTGGGTTTCATTTTTTTTTTAAAGTATGTTTTTGTTGATTTCAGAAAGGATGGGAGATGGAGGGAGAGATAGAAACATCAATGATGAGAGAGAATCATTGGTTGGTTGCCTCCTGCATGCCCCACACTGATATTCCATGTGCTCTGACCAGGAATCAAACTGTGACCTCCTGGTTCATAGGTCAATGCTCAACCACTAAGCATGCTAGCCGGACTTTCTTTTCAATTTTATTTATTTTATCTTTAGCTTTTTATTTATTTATTTTTACTTTTTAAATTATAGTTGAGATTCAAGATTATTTTATATTAGTTTCGAGTACACAGCATAGTGGTTAGATATTTATATAATTTATGAAGTGATTCCCCAATACTTATAGTACCTACCTGGCACCATACATAGTTATTACAATATTATTGACCATATTCCCTATACTGTATTTTATATCCCATGACTGTTTTGTAATTACCAGTTTGTAGTTCTTAATAATCCTTTCAGTTTTTCAATTTTAAAAATGAAGAAATGCTGATATTGTGGAGTTGTGTTAAGAATTATATACATGATAGAAATAGTTGGCCAAGTATGGTGCCAAGTATTTATTTCATTTACCCACCCCCCCACATCCCATTTTCCATCTCTACCCACCTCTCTCCCTCGTATAATCACCACAATGTTGTCCATGTCCATGACAACATGTTCTTTCTCTTTTTTTTCCCTCAATCTCTCCACCCCACACTCCTAATGGTTACCCCATACCAGAGTTGTCTGTCTGCTCTCTATCTATGAATCTATTTTGCTTGTTGGTTCAGTTTGCTCATTAAATTCCACATATGAGTGAAATGATATGGTATTTGTATTTCTTTAGTGCCTGGTATTCCGTAAAATATATGAAAAAATTCTAAGCTAGACATCTATTTTACTCTTGTTATACCATTTCCATAAAAGCTATAATTTAATGTAATGGTTGGTGAAAGCATAATAGGTAAGGATAGGAACTTTATGAGTGTTTTAAGTTTGTTACTTGGTTCATTTCTGTATAAGGAAACATGAAGTATCAGCCCCATGGAGAGCTAACGGACAGTTAGGGAGGCTGGAAGAGGAGATTAAAATGGGTGGGAAGAAACTCTTGCCCTGAGAGTGCCACTAGCTCACCCAGGTGTCAATCATGTGCTTCTCTCTAGGTACCGTTGGAGACTGGAAACATCACTTGACAGTGGAGCAAAATGAAAGATTTGACAAAATATTCCAAAGTAACATGAAAGATTTGCCTTTGAAGATCATCTGGGATTTAAACGAGGAGTGAAATCAGTGTGAAATAATTCTAAAGAAATCTACTAACTAGAGAGGCTGTTCCCCTCCCCCTCTGCATTTTGTTTATTGAGACAAACTAATTAAAAGGCACAAACATAGGGCATGTTTACATAGAGCTTATAACAAACATATATATTAAAAGTTTAGGAATGTGCTGCCTTCCTGCTAAACAGAAAGTTCCTAAGCTTTTATATATACAAATATTGTACAATTGAATGTCCTAAAGTACAAAAGATCATTTGTAAAATTATTTTACACTAAGTACCATTTATTTTACTTTTTACTATGTAGTTCCACCCCCTCGAACTGTTTGTATAATGAATGACACCTATCCCTGATGTAGGAAGTCGGCCTGAGATACAAGTTACTTTGATGCTTGAACCCACACAGCCGGGTATAAATGGAAGTCATCCAGTTTGATAGTCCTGAAAACATTCTGCAAGATTACCACACTCATTCCCATTTCTCTTAACTGTAAGATTAAGAAAAGGCAAAAACAAACAAACAAACAAACAAACAAACATATTGCAACTTAAAACAAAAATCACAGCGTCTTGGTTTTAGTAACTCTTTTTAAAACACAATGCTTTAAAAACATTAATGTGACTAAACTGGTTTGGCTCAGTGGATAGAGCATCAGCCTGCGGACTAAAGGGTCCCAGGTTCGATTCCAGCCAAGGGCAGGTACCTTGGTTGCACACACATCCCCAGTAGGAGGTGTGCAGGAGGCAGCTGATCGATGTTTCTCTCATCAATGTTTCTAATTTTCTATCCCTCTCCCTTCCTCTCTGTAAAAAAAATCAATAAAATATGTTTAAAATAAAACCATTAACATGTGACATGATGGTGTATCTCTTTCCCTCGCTTTTGGTTTCTACTTTATGTCCAGAGGTAAAATATTCTGCTAATAAAAAGCACATGTCTTAATGTGCCCAGTCATCGCTGGTTTCTACAGGGGATGCAGACAGCTAGCTGTCTCACCGATCACACCACACAGCTGATACAAGTGTTTTCTCAAAGGAAAAAAAAAAAGTGATGTCCATATTTACAAAGTTGAATAAATCTGCACAATAACTTAAGAAATGAAAGGAGAAATGAAAAGAAATACACTCTGAAGGGGCATACTACCTAGTTAGTGGTTAGAATAAAAGCTGTGTACAGTGCAATAGAAAACATAAACTCCAGTGAGCAACTACCAGATCTTTCCCTGTGTAGCATCAGCAGGCTCTGACTGGGAGAGAGACATCCCGGTGCCCCCAGCGTCTTCCAGTTTAAAGCAATAATTTTCCATGTCCCCAAAGGTCCTTGGCTCCTGAAGAGGATCCATCGGCCTCTATTGGTTAGGACTCTGCCTGTCCGCTCGCTTGACTTCTTCTTGCGGAGAAGTCAAGAATCCGCTTGGATTGCGGTCTTTTCTTACCAAACCACAACTTGTATATTTTGGTGGTTTTGTGTGTTTTTTTTAATTTTTTAAAAAAGCCAACTTCAATGCTATATTCCATCAGGGTTAATATGCTCGGCAATATTTACATCTCCAAATATCAGGTCACAATCCCTGTTATATGTTGACGTTAGAATGATAAATTATCATATGCTTTGCATGTCAGAGCTGGTATGCGCAAAGGGCCGGGGCTGCTTTCTGGACTCCCTGCTGACTAATAAAGGCAGAGCAATTGCCAGCTGGGTAATAAAGACTCCCTAAATTTTCATTTGGTCTGGACTCCAGCGGTTGTTCACTCAAGTTAGCTCCACAACAATATATTTTTTTTAAAAAAGGTAGGTTCAGTTCAGGTTAGTGAAGATACCGGTCTGGGATGTAAGTACCCACCACAGCTGCTTTTAGTTAAAGTTTAATTTCAGATCATCCTTTGTGGTTACTTTAGGTCAGTGGTCGGCAAACTGCAGCCTGGTAGCCACATGCGGCTCTTTGGCCCCTTGAGTGTGGCTCTTCCACAAAATACCACGGCTTGGGCACGTCTATTTTGAAGAAGTGGCCTTAGAAGAAGTTTAAGAAATTTCAATCGTTGTCCTGTTGATATTTGGCTCTGTTGACGAATGAGTTTGCCGACCACTGCTTCAGGTCTCTGAGTTTGCAAGACCGCCACGCAGGCCTTCCCTGAGCTTGTAGGTCGGCATGTGGCCCCTTCCATCCACAGAAGGAACAGACTGGCAAGAAGTAATCAGCACAGAAAAGGGGAAAATCACACATTTGCTGGTGAAGAAGCTTGAAGCAGAGGCTGTGGCTCAGGTCCAAACTCTAAGGAATTGAGAGAGAAGACTATAGAGGTTTCCGATTCAACTGAGTAGAAACCCCTTCTGCAATAGCCTGACCGAAAACCACCTGCTTCTGAACTAGCCCTAGTATTTCCCCCCACACATCACCCCTTAAAGTATCCAGTTCAATGTCCAGGTAGCACAACTTGCAGGAGAGCTGTCATCTAAACATGAGCCCTCAATACTAATAGGAATGAAATGCCTGGAAGTTTCATGGAGGGCAACTGATGAGAACAAGGCAGCTTGCATGCGTCACTCAGGAAGTATTCACCATCTTTTTTTTTTTTTTTTAAAGGTGTGTCAATTATGTCACTCTTTTCAAAGAGCCAGCTTTTCATTTCATGGATGTTCCCTATTGTTTTTTTATTTTGTTTTAAATGTTCTATTTTTTAAAATATATTTTATTGATTTAGAGGAAGGGAGAGGGATATAAAGTCAGAAACATCGATGAGAGATAAACATCGATCAGCCGCCTCCTGCACGCCCCCTACTGGGGATGCGCCCGCAACCAAGGTACCTGCCCCTCACCGGAATTGAACCCAGGACCTTTCAGTCCGCAGGCCGACGCTCTATCCACTGAGCCAAACCGATCTCAGCAGTGTTCACCATGCCCACAGTGCACGTTACAATGCCCATTTTACAGAAGGAAGTAGTGAAATAGCAATTTTTAGGGGTGAAATAGGCAGGCTTAAGGCCTTTTTAAAATCAAGGGAACTCATGGAAAAAACACAGGGCTACCAAATTGCAATAGGTTGCATTTCCAGGAGACGGGGGCGTTGGAAGAGGCGGCAGTTCCATTTCCATAAGCAAGGGAGCGGGGAGCAGCAAAATGTCTGTATTTACAACACGAAGGAGGAGGACGAAAGCCCAGAGGGAATGGAGAACAGTGAGGGAGGAGGGCCCCACAGTCCCAGGGGAGGTCTGACCTTGAGGCTCAGGAGTTACTGTAGCAGCCAAGGCAAAGGGGAATGCCCACAGAGAGAGAGAGAGAGAGAGAGAGAGAGAGAGAGAGAGAGAGAGAGAGAGAGAGAGAGAGAGAGAGAGAGAGAGAGGGGGGGAGAGAGAGAGAGAGAGAGAGAGAGAGAGAGAGAGAGAGAGAGAGAGAGAGAGAGAGAGAGAGAGAGAGAGAGAGAGAGAGAACACGAATAAAAAACAAAAACAAAAACACCCGCGGAAATGGGAGCCAGGTGGAACTGTTTCCCCTCACCACGTGGGAGTCTGGGCTTGTTCTTCAATTCCCACCTTTCCTATGGCTTCTTCTGCCTGTGGTTTCATTCTTCTTTTTTTTAATAGACTTTATTGATTTTTTACAGAGAGGAAGGGAGAGGGATAGAGAATCAGAAACATTGATGAGAGATAAACATCTATCAGCTGCCTCCTAAACACCCCCTACTGGGGATGTGCCCGCAACCAGGATACATGCCCTTGACCGGAATCGAACCTGGGACCCTTCAGTCCGCAGGCGGATGGTCTATCCACTGAGCCATACCGGTTTCGGCTGTGCTTTCATTCTTGGACTCTGATGGACAAAGAGCCCTGGGAAGCCATCCTGCCCCGGGGAACGCTGCCTGTTCCAGCCCCAAAGTCGGGGACCAGAGCCAGGATCTCCCTTAGGGCGGCTTCCAGTGGAGGCTGACCCATTAGCTGTGCGTGCTCCCCGGTAGACGCAGGGAACCGGAGATCGGACAAGAGGGATGTGATGGTGAACTTCTAGAGCAGCGGTTCTCAACCTTCCTAAGGCCTCGACCCTTTAAGACAGCTCCTCATGGGGTGGTGACCCCCAACCATAACATTATTTCCATCGCTACTTCATCGCTGTCATTTTGCTACTGTTATGAACTGTAATGTAAATATCTGATAGGCAGGATGTATTTTCGTTGTTACAAATGGAACATAATTAAAGCATAGGGATTAATCACAAAAACAATATGTAATTATATATTGTGAAATATTTATTTCTAATTACAAATAAATGAAATTTTGTCTTGAATCGTGGTGTAGCATGGGTAAGTCTTCATAGGACAACAGTAAACTACATTGCTACACTTTGCTACACCGAGGAGCGGTGTGCTGGTTCCTAAGACCATGGGAAATAGGTGTTTTCTGATGGTCTTAGGCGACCCCTGTGAAAGCGTCATTCGACCTCCAAAGGGGTCGCGACCCACAGGTTGAGAACCGCTACACTAACTCATACTAATAAGACTTTTCAGATGTATTTCCCCAGAGACACACACTCTCACCCGGAAATTCTCATGTTTTGGTGACCCTCAACCATGAAACTATTTTCGTTGCTACTTTATGGTTGTAATGTTGCTACTGTTATGCATCGTGATGTAAATATCTGTGTTTTCCGAGGGTCTTAGGCGACCCCTGTGAAAGGGTCGTTCGACCCCCCAAAGGGGTCTCGACCCACAGGTTGAGAACCGCTGTTTTAGAGGCAATGGAAGTCCTATGCAATTGGATGAAATCTAAAAAAATAAAAAAAAATCCAATCTAACCTATTCCATCTCAATGTAACGCAATGCAACGATCCAAAGTCGGGGAGGCAACTCGAATGGGCTAAGAATGTGACAGATAGGACCAATATGCCATCAAACTAAGGCATTGCAGCTTTTTGCACGATAAATAAAATAAAATAAAATAAAATAAAATAAAATAAAATAAAATAAAATAAAATAAAA
>PVJN01058830.1:0-12044 GCA_004026805.1 Lasiurus borealis | reverse complement strand
TTCCCATCAGCCAAAAAAGTCTTTCCCAGGACAGATACTCACTGATGCAACAAAATTTAGAAACTTGCCCAGGTTTGTTGGTAGTATTTTCTACCCCTGAGAATCCAGAGGGTAATAAACTACACTTTAAAAGACAGGGAGCTTTAGCACTGCCAGATAAAGGTCATAGCTTTAAGTCTTGTCTTTTGAATAAAATACATCAAGTCACATTTTTTACAAGTATAAAAAAGATCCAATATCTCCCCTCACTCCCCACTGCTGAATAGCAACATACAACTATAGAAGATGGGCTTTCTAGTTTTATTATTGTGCATATGTTTTAATCCTTTTCAATCTTATAAAGAATGTCTTAATTCTATGAATCTTGGCAGTGGGAGGTGGGGGAGTATTTTTTAGGTCAGAAAGCTATTTCAGCTTTAAACAATTCTCAATTTATAATAGCAAAAATTCTGAAACACACACACCTGATAGCCAGAGAAAACTCCAACACTGTCAGCCCAAATCGCTTCTCTATCAAGCCTTTGCTCTTTGATAAGTCAGAATGGAGAATTATTTAGTTGGCTGTTCCTATCAGTCTCCCCCACTTTTCACTTTATAATCCTTTTGTTTTCCTAGAGTTGGACTCAGCCAACACTCTGATCAGGACCACCTAATTCTGGCTTGAAGAAAGGATGACATCCATAGGGAACTTTTCAATTTACTAGTAGTTATCTCATACAAAACCACTGCTGCTTTACAAACCATCCTGCTTATTCACTTGTACAGATTGACCTACTCAACTGCCTAATAAATTAGACAGGGCACTCTATTCCATCACTAAAAATAAGAACCATTTGGCTATCCTTAAAACCCTCTTATTTAACATCAAGTATAAAGATTATTAACTAGACCTTGGTCAAAAGAAAAAATGTCTTTAGGAAAAAAGAAAACCTTGGAAGGTCAGAGATTAAAGTTCAAATGAAAAGTAAAACATTTCATTTACACAATTTTTTTCTTCATAAAGAAAATCTTACCTCGCAAAATCTGATAAAGAAAAACTTTGACATGATCTGAGCTGAGTGGTTGAGGAGACACGATAATTTTATGTAGGTCACTCTGCATCAATTCTGTGACAACATATCTTGAGGCATTAAGTTAAGGAGAGTTCAGAGAATTCAGCCCCCAATGCCCTCAAAGTGGGCTCCAGATCAAAAGAAGAACTTCTATTTTTAAGGCTAGTAAAAGCTTAGGAAAAGAAAGCTTCTAGACAGCATAATACAGGTGAGAACCCAGCCCTCAGAAAATAAGACATTGCAAAATTTTAAGAATTTACTGTTTAAAAGTTAGCAGAACAACTAAGTGACTTCCCTATAATGATCATTATAAAAGAGAAAAATAAGGGTAAACATTTTAAATGACAGCCAGGCCAAGAAGAGTGTGAAGAGAAGACTTAGAATCTATTTCAAACGAGAGAGTTGGTGGTCTCACTCTAGGCCAGTGGTCGGCAAATTCATTAGTCAACAGAGCCAAATATCCAGTACAACGATTGAAATTTCTTTTGCGAGCTAATTTTTAAAATTTAAACTTCTTCTAATGCCACTTCTTCAAAATAGACTCACCCAGGACGTGGTATTTTGTGGAAGAACTACATTCAAGGGGCCAAAGAGCTGCAGTTTGCTGGCCACTGCCCTAGGCCACCATGTCACCAATGGAAAAGATGATGACCTACTTATCAACTGTTATTTTTAAGAATAGTACTCCTAAAAATGTGTAAAATGTTCATTTCAAATTGAAGTTGTCATGTAATCTTAACAAATTCTTATTTAACTTTTTAATATATTTATGTCTTCCTTATTGAATTTTAAGCTTCCCATGCTTTATATTCTGTTATATTCTTAGGGTTTTGCTCAATGAACACATAGCAGATGATTCAAGGTGGAGGTCTGTGATGGAGATGTAGAATTCAGAGCTCCTGCAAAGGTAAGGTCTTTTGATATATCTAGAATAGAGCAGATTCATGTCTTAGCCTGCCTGCAGTCGAGAACTCATTTTGAGTTTTATGATTTAAGTAAAATCATGCATCAGTTATTGATAGGGATATGTTCTAAGAAAGGCATCATTAAATGATTTTGTCATTGAGTAAGCATCACATAGTGTACTTGCACAAACCTAGATGGTACAACCTCCTACATACTTAGACTATATGGCATAGCCTCCTGCTCCTAGGCTACAAACCTTTACCGAATACTGTTGGCAGCTGTCACACAATGGTAAGTATTTGTGTATTTAAACAGAGAAAGGGTATAGTAAAAATATGATATAAAAGATAAAAAAAATGGTACATCTGCATAGGACACTTACCATGCATGGAACCTGCAGGACTGGAAGTTGCTCTGAGAATTGTGGACACTAAGGCTACACTAAATTTACCTAAAAATATTTTTCTTTCTTCAATGATAAATTAACTGTAGCTTACTATAACTTTTTTAATTTATAAACTTAATTTTTTTAAGCTTTTCATCTCTATTATAACAACACTTAGCTTAAAACATAAACAGATGATACAGCTGCACCAAAATATATTTCTTTATATTCGTGGACTAGCAGCCCAGAGCATAACATTCGTGCACTGGGGAGTGGGGATTGGTTCCTCAGCCTGGCCTCTGCCTCTCACAGTTTGGAACCCCTTGCTCCACACCGTCCACCTATTTGCTGCTCCTTAGTGCTGCTGTGGTGGTGGGAGAGGTGCCAGCCACTGCTGCTGTGCTCACCAGCTGTGGACCCTGGCTTCTGGCTGAATGATGCTCCCCCTGTGGGACCACACTGACCACTAGGGGTCAGTTCCTGCATTATCAGTGTGCGTCATAGCAACAGGTCATTCTACCATTTGGTCAATAGGATAAGCTTTTCTATTCAAAATTTTTTAATTTAAAAAAAAAATATTTTATTGATTTTCTACAGAGAGGAAGGGAGAGTTAGAAACATCGACGAGAGAGACATTGATCAGCTGCCTCTTGCACGCCCCCTACTGGGGATGTGCCTGCAACCTAGGTACATGCCCTTGACCGGAATCGAACCTGGGACCTTTCAGTCCGCAGGCTGACGCTCTATTCACTGAGGCAAACCAGCGGCAAAAATTTTTTAATTTTTTTAAAGACAAAGACACAAACATGCATTAGCCTAGGCCTATATTGATCAGGATAATTGGTATCACTGTTTTCCACTTCCACACTGTATCCCATTGAAGAGTCTTCAGAGGTAGTAACATGCATGAAGTTGCCATCTCCACTGATAACACTGTTTTCTAAAATACCTCCTGAAGGCCCTGCCTGAGGATCTTCTTGATGAAAAAAGCAATCAAGCAAACCACCATGGACATAGTTCATGTGCTTGATTGCTTTTTTCATCATCGATTTGCTTATAAGCTGTATTTTTTTCTGGCAAATAATTTTCCTCCTAAATCACTTATCTGGAATTTTCAAAAATTCTTCACCTGTCTTCACCAGTCTGCAAATTAGCATTTGCAGACTTCCACTTTCACATAATGTAATGAATATCAATTCTTTAATCACTTAAACCACCCAGCCTTTTCTTTCAACACCGAAAACAAACCTTTGGCTTTGGCCATGATTGTTACAGGACTTATAGGGATATGCTTCTGTGTTTGGTTATCAATGTAGGTCATTAGAAGTTTCTCCATATTTGATATAGGCTCCTTTCAACATTTTTTTTTTATTCTTGATGTCTTTAATGAAGCAGATCCTTCAACAGCTTCCATCACTTTGTTCATCAAGATCATACCTATGGTGGAATGGAGCATGCTTGACTGACCAATAACCATCCTGATTTTCCATCTTGTAGTCCTGAATCACTTTTAATTTCATTTCCAGGTCAATCACTCAACACAGTCTGTTACTAGCAACATTAGCAGTATATCTTGTATGTTTAGGGGCTATGATGAATAAGGCAACACAAGATTAAATCAAGCACAAGAGAAAATGGTGCAAACATAAGATGTATGAGGCTGCTGCCATAAAACAGCCAACTTTTCAAAATTATTTTTTTATAAGTAGAAAGAATACACTCTAAGACAATGATAAAAATATAGTAAAAACATAAACCAGCCGAAACTGGTTTGGCTTAGTGGATAGAGCATCAATCGGTCTGTGGACTGAAAGGTCCCAGGTTTGATTCCAGTCAAGGGCATGTACCTTGGTTGTGGGCACATCCCCAGTAGGGAGCATGCAAGAGGCAGCGGATCAATGTCTCTCTCTCATCAATGTTTCTAAAACTCTCTAACCTTCTCCCTTCCTCTCTGTAAAGAATGAATAAAATATATATTAAGAAATATTAAAAACAACAAAAAAACATAAACCAGTAACAATTATTATCAAGTATCATGTACTATAAATAACTGCATATGCTATCCTATCTAATAAGAATAATATGCAAATTAACCATACCTCCACCATATCCATAAGCCATGCCCACCAGCCAATCAGGAGCAAGTATGCAATTTAACCCAATCAAGATGGCTGCAGCCACCGAGCAGGAGGCTTGGGTTTCCCCAGCAATGGAGGATGCCAAGCTTTCCACCTTCCCTGGCCTCCACTTAAGGCTACAAAGTTTCAATTACAGAAGATAAATAAGTCCCAGATACCAGGGCCTCTGCTTGGGTCACCAGGGAGCATGGTCAGCCTGCAAACGACCACAGGCCCCTGATCCAGGCTGCCCCATTCCCCAAGGGAACCCCCACCTTGACCTGGGACACTCTTCAGGGCAAACAAGCCAGCCTCTACCCGTGCACCAGGCCTCAAGCCTACTAAAATATGCAAATTGACCACCACTCCAACACACAAGATGGCTGCCACAAGATGCCAGCAGGGGAGGGGACTTGGGAGGGACCAGGCCTGCAAGAGTGGGCAGTTGGGGGCAATCAAGCCAGCAGAGAAGGGAAATTGGAGGCAACCAGGCATTCAGGGAAGGACAGTTGTGGGGGACCAGGTCTGCAGAGGAGGGCAGTTAGGGGTGACTAGGCCTGCAGAGGAGCGTATTGGGGCAAACAGGCTGGCAGGGAAGCAGTTAGGCAATCAAGAAGGCAGGCAGGCGAACAGTTGGGAGCCAGCAGTCCTGGATTGGGAGAGGGATGTCTGACTGCCTGTTTAGGCCTGATCCTGTAGTCGGACATCTCTCGAGGGTTCCCAGATTGGGGAGGGTGCAGGCTGGATAGAGGGATACCATCCCCCCATGCATGAATTTCATGCACTGGGCCTCTAGTGCTTTTATATGACTGGCAGTGCAGTAGGTTGGTCTAATCACAAACACATGAATAATTTGTTACACTAAGACATTAAGATGGCTATGACATCACTTGGCGATAGTTTTTCAGCTTCATTATAGTCTTATGGGACCACCATCATATATGTGGTACATTGTTGACTGTTATGTGGTAGATGGCTGTTTAACAGAAAATTCTGTTGGTCCTTTGAAAATCTAGCCACAGAATATGACCACTTCTTACCATGATCACTGTTACCATACTGGCCATAACCCCTAGATTTCTAAAATATAACAGCCAAATACATTTTTTTACTGTTACATTTTTGTTTTGTCTATAAATTAATAGTCACTTTATTATTTAGAAAACATAATTTTTATGGTTTTTACACTCTTAGGTAAGAGATTTTTTTTAATCTCAGACTTTATTAACCAGATTTTTTTTTTCAAGAATCAAATTTTCCCCTTTATTGATTTATATTTTTTAATCCTCACCCACTGATATTTTCCCCTTGATTTTTAGAGAGAGTCGAAGAGAGAGGGAAAGATAGAACTATGGATGTGAGAGAAACACATCCATTAGCTTGCCTTCTGCATAGGCCTGGGCCCAGGTCAGGGAAGAGTCTGAAACTGACATACATGCCCTTGATTGGAATTGAACCTGGGACCCTTTGGTCTGCAGGCAAATGCTCTATCCATTGAGCTAAATTGGTCAGGGCAACCAGATTCTTTTCAGAGAAATACATTCTATTTCATAATGAAGGTTAGTGCGGAAAGGAGATTTGGCATGCAGAAATTCATTATAGTTCAGAACAGAATGTTAGAATCATCCATTACACATTAGCTAATTTATAGTATTACTAGAGGCTCGATGTATAAAATTCATAAAAAGGGCTCAGCTCCCCCTCCCCCACCATGGCTTCGTTCGATCTAATTAGCATATTATGCTTTTATTATTATAGATCATCAGACATAGATTTTTCTTAACAGTTTAAAACTTTTTCTTATACAAATTTTCACACACACATGACTTGAAAGAATGAAAATGACATATGTTTCACCTAGATTCTGCACTTACTACTTTGCCATATTTGTTTTAGCACACATTTATCCATGGCTCCTTCCCTTCATCAATTCATCTTATTTTTTGTACGCATTTCACAGAGCAATCTTTTAGAATGAAAGTCAGATTATGTCACTCTTCTGCAAAAGCTTTCCATTTCATTTAGAGAAAAAGTCAAAGTCCTAAAAATGAACTTACAGAGCCATAAATGATGTGGCCTCCTGACCTTCTCTCCTATCACTTTTTTCCTTGCTATTCTCTATACATGCTGGACAACCTCTGACCTTGGGCCTGTGCTCTAGCTCTTCTCTTTGCCTGGACTGTGCTTCCCCAGACATCTACTAGGCCTGTGGTTGGCAAAATGCGGCTCGAGAGCCACATGTGACTCTTTGGCCCCTTGAGTGTGGCTCTTCCACAAAATACCATGGCCTGAGCGAAGTGGTGTTAGAAGAAATTTAAGTTTAAAGAATTTGACTCTCAAAAAGAAATTTCAATCATTGTATGTTGATATTTGACTCTGTTGACTAATTAGTTTGCCGACCACTGTACTAGGCTATTTCACCCTGTTTGTGTTTTTGCTTGAATCTTATCTTCCAAGTAAGGCCTACCTTGATCACTCTAATAACTTCATCATGCACATCTTGTCCAATTGCCACCCTTCACACAGCTCTACTCCTCCCGTTAGCACTTATCTACAAAATTTACTTACTTTATTGTTTGTCTACTCAACCCTGCTAAAATCCTAAATAGAGTATGAAGCACTGTGGGATGCCAGTTATGTCTGTTGGGTTGACAAAAAATTGACAATTTTTTGGTCAATTAAGCCACGCAAGGGTTTTTGTCTGTTTCATTCATATTTATCCCAAACTCTCAGAAACAATGCCTGCATAAAATAAGTCCCTATGAATGTACTATTGAGCACTTACTAGGTTCTAGCCACTCTACTAAGATTTAAACATCTTTTCTTTTTTTAAATATATTTTATTGATTTTTCACAGAGGAAGGGAAAGGGATAGAAAGTCAGAAACATCAATGAGAGAGAGACATCGATCAGCCGCCTCCAGCACACCCCACACTGGAGATGTGCCTGCAAGCAAGGTACATGCCCCTGACCGGAATCGAACCCGGGACCTTTCAGTCCGCAGGCCAACGCTCTATCCACTGAGCCAAACCGGTCTCGGCAGATTTAAACATCTTATTATGTTTTACAGAGGCTTGCAACCAATCCTGAATTTAGGCCTACCTGCATCTCTACTTTCTGAGATATTGGATGTTTCCAATTTCTGAGCTGTTCTGATATTCTATAGCAAGAACCAACCTGTTGTTGGGTTCTCACTACTGCTGGCATAGGTTTCTGCCTCTTGCAATTTTTAATCCTTTACTGACATTTTATGGGGCCTGCAGGAAGGACTGGCAGTAAGAATTTGTGTTTTATCAATCATGTTTTCATGTTAAAAATGGATTACATGTTTATTGGCCACATATGTATGAGAGGAAAAAAGGAAAAGAGAGAGTGAGAGAGGGAGAGAAGGAGGGAGGGAGGGATGGGGAGAGAGAGAGAGAGAGAGAGAATATTATTCTTGTCCTTTGTTCAATTTTCTATAGGGGTGATAATTTTTATTTGTAAGAGTGCTTTACAAATTAAGGATATTAACCCCTGTAGTAAAAAAAAATTCCTACTAGAATCTTAATCATCGGATAGCACCAGGAAAAAACTTCCATTTGTACCATTAAGCCTTAATCAGAAGTACCAATATTCTTGAGTTGGTTCCAGGAATCTCAATGGACAAGACAAAGAAACATTACACAAGGAAAAAACAAAACCAAACCAGAAACACTTCACAACTGCCATCACCTTATTGTGTTGTTAATTGAGGTTTTATTCAGTGGGGAAAAAATCCTAAACAAAGTAGAGTATGAAGCATTGTGGGATGTCAGTCTTGAATGCTGGGTTAATTGATAATTTTTTGTTCCTGCCAGGACTGAAAAGTTCTTGCATTGAAGTGAAGAGCAGATTCTATTCTATTCTGTCTCCCATATCCACAAAACTGACAGCCAACTTATGATGCCAGAATCTTTACTGGCAGTAGACACATTTGGTATGCATGCAAGCAGCAGAGAGAAAACTCCTTAATTTAAGTTATCAGGTTGAATTCATAGCGCTGGTACTGGAAAAATCTTGTTTTGATTTATAAAAGAAACAAACTGATACAAAAACCAAAAACAGAGAGTAAGTATAAAATAATGTCATATGCTTTCTTCTGACAGTGACTACATTCTCAAAGGGGAAGGGAAAACATTGTCTGGTTGGCATGGTCCTGTTCGAACCAGATATTTTAAAAATAATTATTCACTTCAGAAAAAAACAAAACAACTTACATTTTATTTGGCATTTTTTACAAAACATTACTTCCAGATCAGGGTGTTGCTGACCTACTGGATTTGAATGGACAATATAGGACTGTTTTGACCAACAAAAATATGGTTCAACCTAACACAAAGTATTACCAGATATCAAAAAATTGAAAAGCGAAGTGTTCAAAATATAGAGCATGGTAAGTCAATTCTTCTACATTAAGACTACATACTTATGTGCTTAATTTCTCTCACAAAATAATTTTATTTCTCAAAACATAAACCAGCAGATATTCCCTCTGCTAAACACAAATGACTAGATTACCATGCCTCTGTGCTCAGGATCAGTGAAATTAAAACCTTTCACTCAACTTCCTGTTATAATATTTAAGAAAGGAGAGTTTAAAAAGTGCTACTTTCATATCTCTGCTTTTTGAGATGACAGATTGGGTTTGAAAAGAATGAGGGTCAGTTAGTAAACTCTTATTTTAACCAGAAAGTCTATGGCAAAACCACCAAGAGCCCCTGCCTATCTTTACCATTTTTTAAATAATTGTTTTTTAAATTTGTATTTTTATTAATTTCAGAGAGGAAGGGAAAGGAAGAGATAAAAACATCTATGATGAAAATCATTGATTGGCTGCCTCCTATACGGCCCCTATTGGGGATTGAGCCCACAACCAGGGCATGTGCACTGTTGGGGAATTGAACCATGACCTCCTGGTTCGTAGGTTGACTCTTAACCTCTGAGCCACACAGGCCAGGCTACCCTTACCATTTGGTTTATCTTTGTGCAAATATGCTTTTCCCTGCACTATTATCTTTTAAATAGAACAGACTGAAATATTTTAAATGTGTAATTTAAAAAAACTGATTAAAATAGCCACTCAGCAGAGATTATGTTTTGACAAGCTTTAGTTGGAAATATATTTTTCACTCCTCAAGTAAACCAGTTTTTTCTTTATAGAAAACAAGTCAACAACGAGGCTGACCTTTTACAAATTTATTTCTCTGGAAAATACAATTCCTGAATGTGAAGACTTAACAATGTAGGTGCAGAAATTTAGAAGCCACACATATCACTTTATAATAAGGTTTTCGCTTTGCTGTAGCAGAAATCCTCTGAAGTCTCAATCCCCAGCATAATGTCTCCCAGATGTCTCAACTAGTTGCCATGCCAACAAAAACAGCTTAAATTAAATGAGGGCCTGAAAAGGCACCTGCATCACTCCAGGTCTGTTGCACATTAAATAAAGCCCTCTTGACAGGGACTCAGAGGTGCCATTAACTTGAACAGCAGCTATCTGATTATTGTTTCTGAGTAATTTAATGAGGGTCGCCAAACAAGAGGAAAAACAGGGTGCTCTTTCTCTCTTCCTGTCCTTCTAAATAGGACAGCCTCTCCGGCAGCTGGTGCACCGGCTGGGTCAATGATTTTGCCATGGCCTTTTAAGTTACCATTGGGCAAAGAAAAAACATAGGACCCAAGTTAGGCTTTCAGGAAAATATTAACAAATTAACCATTTTTCCCTATTACAAATCATCATTAAAAAATGACCATAAAAAACACACTGTGCATGGTATGCCAACCTCAGAGCGATTTAACAGCCCTACTATAATAATTTGTTGCTGATTGCAGCAATTAGTTAACTAGCTCCATGAAATATGGATTTCAAAATGTACTAATTTGCTTCAGGAAAGTGAATGCAAATGAATGATACAAATGAACAATTATACTAGTAATGTATGGATGGGGGCATGGCATCTCTGGTATTTTAGGTGCCTAAGAAAAACAGTGTTTCTGTGTTGTTTTATAGTTAATTTTTCTGGGTAATACTGACATTTTAGAAGCTTCTTTATAAGAGGGTAGAAAATAGTCCTTTTGCTGCTTTCTCAAATATTAATTACCAGGGAATATCACTTAATAAAAAAACACAAACTTAGGGTAGAATTGGGTGACTTACCCAAGGTCATACTCCCAGTCTGTAAAAAGCCAGGATTGCCTGGCAGTGTAGCTCAGTGGTTGAGCATTGACCTACAAACCAGGAGGTCACAGTTGGATTCCAAGTCAGGGCACATGCCTGGGTTTCGGGCTGGGTCCCCAGTGTGTAGGAAGCAGCTAATCAATAATTTTCTCTGATCACTGAGGGCTCTCTCTCTCCTCCTTCCTCTCTGAAATTAATAACAAATTAAAATAAATAAATAAATAAATAAATAAATAAATAAATAAATAAATGCCAAGACTACCTTAGGTTTCCTAACTGCTTGTCTAGTTGGTTCCCATAGAAGCTGGCCTACTAGTCCCATTTTTTTTTTTTTAAACCAAATAACCTAACAGTATGATTACTTTGAAGTGAAGAGAAGCTAAATTACTTTTAATTATGTACTACAAGAAGAAACAGAAAAAGGAAGCTAACTTTTTGTTGAAGCTACTATCTGACTAATCCTCACATAATACCTAATTTGTAACTCTCCACTGTTGGGAGAGGTTAAGTTGCTGACACAGATCTTGGATTCTAACCTAGGTTGTAAAGATTCTGAGGTCTGACCCTTTCCATGAAATGTTTCTCTCTCAAAGCAATAAATAAAAAATTAAAAAAAAAAAGATTACATGTTATGGTTATTAATCTCATATAGCCCCTTAGGTATTGCTTCGGAATTGAATGTCAGACTTGCCACCAGAAATAAAATTTAAAAAGCACAACCAAGACATATTACTTTTAAGAGACAAATCTCTAAGTTATTAGAATTGCTAACTTCCAGTAAATAGAGATTTAACCCTTTAGCATAACATCTTAACAATCATGATTTCTTCAACTCTTACTGAATTTCTAAATTATATGTATGTTCTAATGAGCAACTTACTTATATCTATATCTATAAAAACACATACATACTTACATGTGGTTTTCTAAAATGGTTCACTTTAAATTAAAAAAACAAACAAACACATACACAAGAAATAAAAAAAGCAATGAACATTTACTGAGATCTCACTATGTGCTAGGCACTTTCCAAGCACTTTATATAAATTATCTTAATGAATTCTCAGAAGTGGCAGGTAATTTGAAAGAATTAGTTGTTCTCATTTTGAGAGATATTTATTTATTTAATCTTCACCTGAGGATATTTTCCCCACTCATTTTCAGAGAATGTAGAAGGGGGGAAGGGAATGGAGAGAGAGAGAGAGAGAGAGAGAGAGAGAGAGAGAGAGAGAGAGAGAGAGAGAGAGAGAGAGATTGCCTCCTGCATCCATCCTGACCAGGAATCGAACCTTTTGGTGCAGAGAATGAAACCCAACCAAGTGAGCCACACTGGCCAGGGCTAGATCACCTCATTACCTCATTTAACCCTCATAACAACTTGGGAC
>PVJN01058829.1:0-12044 GCA_004026805.1 Lasiurus borealis | reverse complement strand
TTCAGTGGATAGAGTGTCAGCCTGCAGACTGAAAGGTCTCAGGTTTGATTCTGGTCAAGGCATGTACCTTGGTTGTGGGCACATCCCCAGTAGGAAGTGTGCAGGAGGCAGCTGATCGATGTTTCTAACTTCTATCCCTCTCCCTTCCTCTCTGTAAAAAAATCAATAAAATACATTTTTTAAATAAAGAACTCCCTTCCCAGCTCTGTGCCCACTGTTTACTTGGGCTTCAGCTCCTAAGTGCACAGTTGAGGAGATACTTGGCTTTCAGTCTTTATTTATTTTTAAACACAAGTCAGATTCCTGGCCCGTAGACTCCAGGTCATTGCTCTTAGTGTTGAAGGTGAAATGGTGCTATAGAAACTAGGAATGTGTGACCTGTATCTGAAGATGAACCAGAGAGGGAAGAAGAGCCACTCGGCTCTTATTGGTCTCAGGATGTGTATTGAAAGTTTGGTTTACTAGTATTTTTTCCTCCGTCGGGGAGTCGTGGGGCTTTTTCAGAGCTGGGTAGGAAGAGGTAGAATTGTGAGTGTGAGCATCTACCTGAATACTCTCTAGGTCATTTAATCTATTAGTATTTGTCTTTTGTTTCATTTTTACCAAAAGTCAACATGGAGAAAGGAGAGAGAAGGTTCTGGTAAATTTAGGGCTCCAGTATCGAGGTCCCAGTTACCGGATATCTCACGCTACCTCTCCTGAGCAAATTATTACCTGCTTCATGGTGCTCCATCACTTCTGTACCAGAGTCCCTTCCTGCCCTGTGGACTGGCTCCCTGCACTGCCTGCCTGCCTGTATTCCTTACACCATACGCAGAGGGGCAGTAAGAGCCTGGAGTTCGTTGGGAGACTGTTTGGCTTCCAATTTCAGCTAAACTATTTATTTTAAAATTCTTTATTATTGCCAAAACCGGTTTGGCTCAGTGGATAGAGCGTTGACCTGCGGATTGAAAGGTCCCGGGTTCGATTCCAGTCAAGGGCATATATCCTGGTTGCAGGCACATCCCCAGTAGGGGGTGTGCAGGAGATGTCTGATCGATGTCTCTCTCTCATCGATGTTTCTAACTCTCTATCTCTCTCCCTTCCTCTCTGTAAAAAAATCAATAAAATATATTTAAAAAATTATTTATTATTGAAAGTATTACATATGTCCCCTTTTCCCTTCATTGACTCCCTCTAGTTCCCCAGCTGAACTATTTTCAGCTCTGTGATCAAAAGCAGGTTCTAGTTCTCAGTTTTCCCATCTGTAAAAGGGGTAAAAATAATAGTATCTACTACACTGCAATTCTTTTGAAGAATAACATACATAAGCATGTAACACAGTAAGTGCATGGTCAGCACATTTTCACCACCTGAGCACACTCAGGAAACCAGTGTCTAGATCAATAACTAGAACGTTTCAGAGACCCTCACTTGCTCCTCCCTGCAGTACAGGGCTGCATTAATATTAAATGAGCTGATGTTTGTAAAGTCCTTAGAACAGTGACTGGCATATAGTAATCACTTTATTGGAGTTTGTCAGAAAATAAATTAATTAGAAAGGAACTGTGGAGAGAAACTAAGATGGTAAACACCTGAACTTGCTGCTTGGCACAACCAATTCAAAACGACAACTAAAAGACAAAACAGACATCATCCAGAACCACAAGAAGGCTGGCTGAGTGGAAATTCTACAACTAGAAGGAAAGAGAAAAGCACACTGAGATTCAGAGGTATAGAAAGAGAGTGGACTGACAATTCTCAGGGGGAAAGAGGTGTGGGGGGTGCAGGAGACTGGACAAAAATTACACCTATGGATGAGGGCAGAGAGTGGGGTGGGAACCGGGTAGAGGAGAGCTATAGGGGAAAAAAAGGAACAATTGTAATGATCTGAACAATAAAGATTTATTAAAAAAAAAAAAAGAAGGGAACTGTGGCTTCCTGAAGCTGCCACTTATTCCATTTTAGTGAGAGTAGGGCTATCATGCAAGTAGGTCCCCCTCTCTTCATTCAGTGCCATGGGCATGATGAGTTAAGAGTCTTGGGGAAAAAAAAAAAGTCTTTAGAATAATCAATTATTTCCTTATCACAAAGGACCAGATGGCACAGTATACAGCCAACAGCTCCTGCGGAATACCAACAATTTTGCTTCAATGAGAAAAGAGATATGCAATTAGATTGCTGTCACCTTAACAAAAGGCCAGATGCATGGCAGCCGCAGCCTCCCAGGCGGAGCCTGCGCAGCCTGGGCCAGGTTAGGGGCCAGAGTCAGCAGTCTACAGTCAAGGTGGGGAGGGTATCCTGAATGTGGCTTCTTTTGTCCCCTGCATATCCCCAGAGTCACACGAGACAAACTGGCCTGGGGAAGTTTCTGTAGAAATGGCCAAAGTGAGTTGAAGCAGGGTTGGGAAAGTTAGCACATGCACAGCCAAGTTCACACACAATGTTTTAAAGCTTACAAACAGAAGAAATGGTTCCACCACTTATGCAACTGTATTGTATTTCTAGTTCACCTCAGAATATATCTACTAGTATGCTCCTTCTCTTGTCCTTGTGACGCAAAGACACACAAAAAGGACAAAAACAGCAAATAAATTAAACCATTTAAAAGGGGGGGAAATGAGGGCCAAACAATCTGTTTCCTGGAACACATTAAATTCAGGGGAAATAGTAGGTATTCTGTCCTACCATGCCTTGGAGCCACCTATTGAGATATAATGACATGGGGAGGAAAGTAGGAGGTGACTGAAGACATTTTCTGATTGGGATTGAGAGGATGGGGGGTAGGGAGAGGGACCAGTGGGCAGGAGGCAGCCAGCTCCTGAAGTTGTTGGTAGATCTTTTTTTTTCTGGAAGGCATGTAAATATTTCAGAGGGAGATGTCCTACACAGTAACAGCTACAATTTCGAAAAATTTGTAGCATTCTTTGGGTTGCAAAGATATCCTTTTTTTCATCCCTAAAACCTACTGATTTCTTCAGACAAGGGTAGGTAAGATTTTATGTAGAAATTAATGAATGATTTTGCTTTGGAAGTTGTAGGTCCATGAACAACAAATACATGATTGGTCTTTAGGGACATTTAGGCTTTATGCCCATGGGGCTCACTGGCTTCTTGTTCTGCTTCACTCCATAGAAAGAGGTCCACTTTGTCAAGCAGCTTGGAGTATGCTGGTGAGTAGGTTTAAGCACCTTCATCTTTTGGATCAGGAGGTAGAGGCTACAATTGCTATCCAGAGCAGCCAGACTCCTCCCACAGTTGTGCTTCGATGGCTCACTCAGCCTTTTCAGGGAGTGCATGGCTGCTGAGCAGTCCCTTCTGGGATGGAGGGTTCTCTGAGATCTTATGTGATCAGAGCTGTCGTGGAGAGCTACTCCTCCTCTGCTCTTGCCAGTTTGTCATCTACTCTCTGGCTAGAATCCACTACTTGTCCAGACCCTCGTGCCCACTGTGTGTTCTTCAGAATCCTCAGACTTTTGCTCTGACTGGGTCAAGTGTCTGACTGGCCTACATTGTTGAAGTGTTTGATTGCTGGAATCCTGGAGAAAACTGAATGCATTGTCTAGACTGAAGGTACATCTTAGAAGCTCTGGACAGCACTGAATTGCTCAGGGTAGAATCTGTAGCCAAAATGTCTACTTTCATAGGATTGCTTTTTAGGCTTCATCATCACCACTGAATTGAGTTGTGACTTATTTTGTTCCACCTGGTCCTGAGTTCCGTACTCTGCCTAGTGAGGCCGTACTGAATTTTCCTGCATGTGGGGAGATGCAGGTCTGGGAATAAGGTCTTTCTGTTCAAGGTCCTGGCTGGGGTGGTCCTGTCTGTGTGTCCACTCACTATACTTTTGCATGATGTGATGGGACTCTGGGAGCCATGTCTGCAGAAGATCAGAGGAACCACCGACATGATGGGAATGACCACTCCGTCACCCCTCAATGGACAGGGTAAGCCAATTTACTTAAAATGAAAAGTACACAGGGCCTGACCAGGCCTAGGGTCCAGCCTGCGACCTAGAAACTCCACTCCTGAGATATATTTTTACTGGTTATATATAGATGTCTCAGCACTTTTTTTTTTAACTTGAAAAATGTTTGAAACATCATGAATGAATAGGGGATTGATATAATCTATAATATAACTATATCAATAAAAATGAAAAAACAAATGGGTTAAGTAATCAAGTTTTAAAAAGCAGAAAAAGAACAAAAATAATCCAGAAAAAGCAGAAGGAAGAAATTAATAAGGATGAAAGCAAAAGTTAATAAGAAAAATGTTTTTTTTAAAAAAAGATCAGTAAAACAAACTGCTAACCTAAATAGTAAAAAGAGAAAGCAAACAAACAAACATATATCATTAATGTCAAAGGGAAAAACCATCAAAGCAGGAACTAAGAAAAAATCATTAAGAGGCTTCTTTGCATAACTCTGCAAAAGCATTTGAAGATCTTGATGAAATTAATACATTTCTAGAAAAATACAACTTAGCAAAGTGACAAATGGGGAGGTATAAAAAGCCTACCACTAAGTCTTCTATGAGAGATAGTACAGAGAAAAAATTATCTAAATAAATTGCCTTTTCCCCTCAACTCTGCAAAGGCAAGAATCACAACTGCCAATACCTCTTCTCAGTTGTTTAGCAGCTCTTGGGGTGAGTCAATGAAAAGGAACCTGCTCATAAACTTCCAAATTCCATCATAGTGAGAGGACAAAGAGCTAAAAATGTGGCAGTTTTATCACTCCCCCCCCCCCCACTTTCTTATCTCATCCAAAGAACCCTAAAACCAGAGTTGCATCCCTCCACTTTCTCCTAGGGAAGAATCTCTCACAATGGGAGAACACTAAGTTGATCTACATAAATGAATAGAAAGAGAGAGGAGATGGAAGAAAGGAGTCAAATGGTGTGGAGATGGGGGTAACAAGGAGATGCCTCCAAACAGTGGACATATAATGGAAGTGAGTAGGAGAAGCAGTAGTTTTCTGGATGTGTGATTTGTTTGTTTATTTATTTATATCCTCACATGAGGATATTTTTTTCAGTTTTTTTTTTGTTGTTGTTTGTTTGTGTTTGGTTTTTTTTTTTTAGAGATAGTGGGAAAGACAGAGAGAAGATCGTTGTGAGAGAAACACATTGATTGGTTGCTTTCCACAGGGCCTGACCAGGCCTAGGATCCAGCCCTTGACTGGAATTGAATCTAGGACCTTTTAGTCAATAGGCTGTCACTCAATCCCCAGAGCAAAACTGGCTAGGGCAGTGGTCGGCAAACCTCAGCCTTCGAGCCACATGCTACTCTTTGGCCCCTTGAGTGTGGCTCTTCCACAAAATACCACGGCCCGGGCGAGTCTATTTTGAAGAAGTGGCGTTAGAAGAAGTTTAAGTTTAAAAAATTTGGCTCTCAAAAGAAATTCAATCATTGTTCTGTTGATATTTGGCTCTGTTGACTAATGAGTTTGCCGACCATTGGGCTAGAGCTGTGATATATTTAGATCTCTTTCACACAGATTGGATTTTGTTGTTTTGTTATTAAACTCTAATTCCTGGAGTGAGACATTACTCAGAGATTTGACTACAAGAGTCCCACATTTAAAGGGATTCATACAACAACCTCTGTGAGTACCCACCAGTCAAGGATGACCAGGTACACTTCTGTAATCAAAGATAGATTAGGTTTATTAAGTTTAGTACAGCAAAAAAGCACTCACATTGAAGCTTCTTGTAGGAATCATGAGGCACTCAGGCAGGAGGAAGGAACTTGAGCTGGGGGTTTAGTAGTATAAGAAGCACTGAAGAAAGCAGGGCCAAATGGCAAGTGGGCTGTTTTTTACTTTCTGAGGAGGTTATGGACTTTGCTGCTTCTCAGAGTATGGATAATTCTTGTTCTAACTCATGTTCATTCCAGGCTGAGTTCATCCATCAAAATAAAATTGCTTCATGGAATATAAATGCAACATCATCAGCTTTTCTTTTTTAATTTGTTATGATAACCTGTGCTAGGCTAAGGCTAGGTGCTTCTTGCCAGCTCTTCTCAAACTGGGATGTGCACCTTGATCATCTGGGAATCTTGTTAAAATACACCAAGGAGCTGACTCAGCAGATCTGGACAGGGCCTGGGAGCCTGCATTTCTAACAAATAAGTTCTCTGTCAATGCTGATGCTGCAGGTCCACAGACCACACTTTATATGCACCACTTTGATTCAGCCTCACAATAAAACCACATGACAGAGCCTTTCACTCCTGACTGCATCTGGTGGTGGGAGGTATAAAGCCTTTTAATCCTCCAATGCAGCCCATACCAATCATGTCAGTACTCCTGGGAGTGAGACCCAATTGGCTCTAGTACAGGCTAATGTTGAGAACTGCTGTATGCACTTAGGCAAAACTACCCTTACTTTATAGTTGAAGAAAAGAAAATTTGGGGAGAGTAATTACTTTATCTTGAATCCTATACAGTCAGTGATAGAGATAGGATTGGAACTCAGGGGTGCCTGTCTCTTAACCACTGCTCTCTCTGGCCTCCCATGGAGATACACCAGTATACAATCTGTTATTGTGTTAACACACATGAAACCTTCAGAGCACTGGAGCCCACAGATGTCTCAGCACTTAGATTCTCAGGATGATTTATGACCTGCTAGCACTAGGAGAGCAGAAAGCTCTCCCTGAGGCTGAGGGTGACTACTGCTCCCTCTGACCTAGCATATGCTATGAAATGGACTATACACCATGGTTCCCTGGCTCTCCAATAAATGCCGATCAATCAGAGTATTTCTTTTCCAATGAGGTTTTAAGTGTAAGAGAAAGCCAGGTGCATTAAGTCAGTGTAATTAGCCTTGAAATGTTTGTAATTGAGGAAGTGGGCTGCACGCACGAGAGAGAGAGAGAGAGAGAGAGAGAGAGAGAGAGAGAGACTCACTGACTCTCTGAGGCTTTATCAAACAGGAATTGTAAAGCCCTAGGCTGAACAGCAGCCAAACATCTGCCCCTTTTCTGATGGGAAGCAAAGGATTCCCGAGGGATGGATTATGCTGGCAATGGTTGGGCGTATCTCCCATCCGGGAATTCATTAATGAGGGCCTAGCTTCAAAAGCAGATAACAAGCTAATCAAAAGGGGAAGGGAAGCCCTGAAGATCATGCTGCCTAATGAGTAATGCTGGGGAGAGCAGGTGAGAAGTGTAAGAGTTGGAGTAATGGGTGTTTTGACACCATGGTGCTGGCAGACCACTGGCTTTGAATCAATAAAGAAATCAATCCCAGGATAAGAGCATAATTGAAAGTCAATGATGGCACAAGTCTCTCATGCCAGCTACGTCTCTCAACCTTTTTGCCTCATCATCATCTCGTCATCCCAGAGAGGAGGCCCTGCCCACCAAGAATGCCACCTGGGCCCAAGGCCAAGCCAGCTGGCTGAGCATGGCAGGGATGAGGGGCTTGTATGACAGGCCTCCCTTGGCTCACATGCTCTCTCAGAGAGAACACAAAGAAGCATTTTTACATTCAAGAATTACACTTTCACTCTATGTGTGAAAATAGGTATTTGGGGTATTATAAAATGAAATTTTGTTCTGTTTGGCCTCATAAGCTCTGCAGACTGGGAAGAAACAGTGAATATAATCACAGGTTTTCTTTCTCCCAATGTGAAATCCTGCTGCTTTCTGATAACCACGTATTGGCTCAAACATTTTCCTTTGTTCACTATGTCTCTAAGGGCTTCGATTCTGTTCTAAAAAGATGGAGGCCTAAAAGATTTGTCCCAAATGTCACTTTTGTGGCTCTTTGGTTGTGACTCCCCTATGAGTAACAGAGTTTGGAAGCAATTTAAATAATGATATGTCACCAAGTTCATCACCCACCTGTCTTCTCGATTTTCAGGTGTCCAACCACAATGGACCCTTTCTTTTGGCAGTTCCTCTTTCTTCCACCCTTCTCTATCTTTTCATCCTTCCAAAGATTCAAACTCATCTCTCCCTTCCAGTATAAAGAACTATTAAGTTCCTACTCCATCGTAGGTTTTACTAATTTTGCAGCTTCTGGTGGCTTCTGATGTGAATCAGGGTACCTGGTCTCTGTCAGGTATAGGAACTCAAAGTCCCAAGGTGGGAAGGAGAGGTTGTGAGGTGTGTGTCACCTCCACTCCAGGTAGAAAGCTTTCCCTTTTTCCTGAGAGCCTAAAACTCATATATAGCCTACATTGCTAGAGGCAGCTTCTAGTTGGAAACCCTTAGCAGATATACATAGTAGAGTTATCTACTCACCTGCCTCATTACATTACAAAGTCCTCTCTCAGGAGCTTGATAAGGAAACGCTCTATGCAAGATTAGGCCTTCCTAATGCATAGGCCTCCCTGGCTGGGAGAAAGGGTGATGAATAAGATAGACGAGAAGATGTTCTCACTATAGATAGAATGTCTTTTATTTTATACAGACACTGCGTTGCTCCCTCTTCTCTAAGCCTGGCTACCCCACTGAAATCACCTGGGGAGCTTGTAGGAATCCTAGTGCACAGGCTGAGCCCCAGATCTTCTGCATCCGGATGCTTGTGATGGAATCCAGGAATTAGTGGCTTTTTGGACAGTGGTTTTCAAATTTGGCTGTGTATTTAGCATCTCTTGGGAGGCCTTAAAAAAAATACTAATGACTGGTCTCACCCCCAGAGATTTTGATTAATGAATCTGGTATGCAGTCTAGAGCACAGGGGATTTACATACTTCTCCAGGTGAATCTAATACATGGCCAAGGTTAAAAACCAATGCTCTAACCATATTCTTCTTCCAGTATTTCCAGTTTAGGAGCCAGCTGAGAGAAAACTTTTTGCTCATAACTCAAAACAAAACGAAATACCAGTCATTACTGGTTGATATATTCACACTACTTTTTTCTCTCCCACAATAATTCAACCCTGAGTTTACAGGCAATATGGTGTTGTTGGGCAGAAAGCCTGCATTTAGTGACTTTATTCTACTAGCCCCTCCTCTCCTTGAGCTCCAGCCTCCTGCTCTGAGCCACAATAAAACCATGAACAGCAAATAAGACAACCTGGGTCCTGAGTCACTCTTACTAGACTTTTATTTTTAATTGAGTTCTAATAACTAGGTTGCTGGAAGAACTCAGATAATGCAACCTGTCTGGACTTCTACAAAAGGACCCTGCAACTCTTGAAGATGCTTATGAAAAAAAAATCGATTTGTTTATGAGATCACATGAGTTAGTAATGGGACAGCAGGCTGAAGAAAAGGACTTTAGAGGTCTTTAAGCTCAGGATACTGACTCACTTCATTATCTCCACATCTAGGAAAGATGGTTTGTTAAAAATTATAGGGGAAATTTCTTAAAAATCATCTTAGAATTCTTAACTAGGTAACTTATTGAAAATATAAGGTGAGACTAGAGATCCATGCTAGTCTTAGGATTTTTTGTGTCTGCATAATATTTGCTCTAATCATATCCATGGTGGGAGAAAATATATTTAAGGAAAACCTAAGACTTAGGAAGTTTACATAGTTAATCTAATGAGACACTTAAGTAAATAATACATTTATTCAAGGAGGCATGTGTACGTAGAAAAAATATTGAGAAATAGGAGTATGGGTTTATTTTGACAAATATATAGGCAGAGTCAATAGAAAGGGTCTTTTAAATATGAAATCAGGTTGCTGATTCCTAAATCTTGTAATTTGCTCATACAATTCTGACCAGGTGTCCTCATAACTTTGTCATTATTATTAAAACATTTTTATTGACTAGCCCTGGCCAGTATTCCTCAGTGGATAGAGTGTCAGCCCATACACTGAAGGGCCATAGGTTTGATTCCCAGTGAAGGTTTGATCCCTGGCCCTGATAGAGGTGCATTCAGGAGGCAACTAGTCCATGTGTCTATCTCACCTCTCTCTCTCTCTCTCTCTCTCTCTCTCTCTCTCTCTCTCTCTCTCTGTCTTTCTCCATCCCTCCTCCTTCCTTCTACTCTCTAAAATAATCAATGGAAAAACTATTCTCAGTTGAAGATTAATAAAAATTAAATGTTTACTGACTAATGAAGCAAGATATTGGTTCTGGAATAAGCAAGACGATAAGACATGATTTCTGCCCCTACGAAGAACCATTTTAAGAAATCACATAGCAAACAGATCTGCCTATGTTTTGTGATGAAAAGAATTTGGTGGTGGTGCTACTAAAATGTGTGCTGAAATGGATCACATGGCTTCCTTCCCTTTATTAACCTTGACTACTCTTAAGTGATAGTACTAATTAAGTGGCTAAAAAAGCAAGCAGAGGAAAATAGGATTGAGTTAGAAAAGTATGGAGAATCCTGAGGGATCAATTACATCCCCTGCATAATCACCAATTGATTCTAGACCTAAAAGAAGGGAATCCCATATGTCCAATCTTCTTTAAACATGACATCAATTCACTTGGGGAACAGATCTCTTTAGATGTGTATATGGTGGATCAAGCCAATTAGAGTGTAAGGTTTGAGACCTCCTCTGGGGAGATTTCTCCAAATTGGCTTATTGCAAATTGCCTACCAGGAAAGAGGTGGGCATCAGCTTCTATAACTGTCCCACATCCCAGCACTCCTACTATGTAGAACACATGTGTCAGCTTTTGCAAGAGTCTAACACTGTACAGATCAATAATTAAGACAGAGTCCTAAGTTAGGTTAAAGTCTAAGCAAAACTCTATGGTGTCAGGGCCATGGCTCCTTACAGCTGAATTCCATACCTCCTAGCAGAATAGGCACCAATTGGGGACCTATTGATATTCAGTAGACACAATTTGTTACTCTCTTTGTTGTCTATTACTTTCTAGAAAGGTTCAGAGTTGCTTTCGATAGTTGGGGTAATTCTACTCTAGTGGGGGGAAAAATACTCAGATGATGGTATTGACTTTGTCCCTAAATAATCTCATGATCTTAGTCAAGCCATCTGAACTCTCTGTGGTTAGCTTTCTCCTCTGGACCTTGTACACATCTTCTTTCTGTCTACCTTACAAAGGTATTTTAGTAATCAAGTGCATTAAAATATATAAAGGCACTCAATTACATTTATGTTTCTGTACATAGAGTCTTTTTCATAGCAGGTCCTCATAATATTTTTAACAATGAATAAAGTGATCTCAAAATTTCTTTTTTTTTTCCACCTGGGAGAATGAGTGATTTTTTAAAAAAGTAAATCTTAATAATCAGATCATTACATTTGTTTCTCTTTTTTCCCTCCATAGCTCCCCTCCACCCAGCTCCCACCCCTCCCTCTACCTTTACTTCCCTCCCGTTGACCTCATCCATAGGTGTATGATTTTTGTCCAGTCTCTCCCTGTACACACCTCATCCCTTTCCCACTGAGAATTATCAGTCCACTCCCTTTCTGTGCTCCTGATTCTATTAAATTCATCAGTTTATTCTGTTGATCAAATTTTTAATTCACTTAATTTTTAGATTCCCTTGTTGATAGATATGTATTTGTTGTTCATAATTTTTTGGCTTTTACCTTTTTCTTCTTCCTCTTCTAAAACAGTACCTTTCAGCATTTCATATAATACTGGTTTGGAGTTAATGAACTCCTTTAGCTTTTTTATTTATTTTTTATTGTGTTACATGTATACATATCTCCCCATTGCCCCCCTCCCACCCAGGCATGCTCCAACCACCCAGTGTCTATGTTCATTGATTATGCTTATATGCATAGATACAAGTCCTTTTTTAATTTAGAATATTTTTTATTAAGAAAATTATTTTTATTTAGAAATCAACATTGTCATAATTTTTTAAATTAAATCTTTATTATTCAGATTATTACATTTGTTTCTCTTTTTTCCCCTCCATAGCACCCCTCTACCCAGTACCCACCCTTCCCTCTGCCCTTACCTCCCTCGCATTGATCTCATCCATAGGTGTATGATTTTTGTCCAGTCTCTCCCTGTACACCCCTCACCCCTTTCCCCCTGAGAATTATCAGTCCACTCCCTTTCTGTGCTCCTGATTCTATTATATTCACCAGTTTATTCTGTTGATCAAATTTTTAATTCACTTAATTTTTAGATTCACTTGTTGATAGATATGTATTTGTTGTTC